>VYZT01036964.1:1859-15123 GCA_013400735.1 Pomatostomus ruficeps
GACCTCTGATTGTCTTTCTGAGAAATGTGCCCTTTATAGTGAGACGCAGTGTAGAATGAACTTTAAACTTTGTCACTCTGAAACTGAATACTCACATTCCTGACATTCAGAGGGTGTGAGCAGAAAAAGGGATTATTTCCCAGCTGTCCTGGAGCAAGGAGTCCTCATCCTAGTTTCTCTTCTTGGAACTGCTTGCACACCAAAGACAGAACACGTTTGACAAAATAAATGCAAGTGAATTTATCAATATACAAAGACATAACTTTTGTATGCATAGCAGCCTGGATCACACAGCAAACTTCAGTGGGCCAGCTAGAAAGAAGTGTGAGGAGGTTCCAAGAGAAACTGTCTTACCGCAATGCAATCTGAGCACATTCAATAACATGCTCCATAGTCTGTCTTTATTGATGGAAAACTAGGTGCCTGCATATCTTTAAAGATTTAACTCATTTTAGTTTTTTCACTAGCATTTTAGTGACAGACTTCCCTAGGTACACGTGTGGAAAAAATGCTGTTTTTCTTTTGGAAAAAGAGAGAATAAAGTTGAAAAAACAAATCATTGATTATATACATTTAAAGGTCTTTGAACATCTACTCTGTTTCTAGTAACATGGATGATCAAAATCTAAGACATGCAGGTATTTCTTAATTCAATATTTCTGGAATTTTGAACATACTGAAAGGAAAATCAGACTTCAGCTTGTGCTATACATGTCTAGCAAGTCAGCTCATTCTCAATTTCCTACCTTCATTTCAGGTAAAATATCCACTATCAGTTTAGAGTATGAAACAGCTGAGAAAGTGACATAAAATATCAACAATAGAACAATGACAAATCATCACTTATACTATGGCAGCTCTTTCTACCTTAAAACTTAGTCTACAGAACAGGTGTTTAAACCGGCACATATGATGTAGTAGTATCAGAAAAGTGACAAGTCTGTCTCTAAAAAAACTCTTCTCTCATGGACCTTGTGAAGCTGGGAGCTGACATTTTAATGTAAATAGGAATGGCAAATTTTTACTGATGATTGCCTAGCACCGTAACCACCTTCTCATTGAAACATGTATAGTCTGACAAATTAAATATGTGCTCTTTTAGTTAAGAACCCCATGCTGAATTCCTGGCAAATGTGATAGCTTGACTCTCTAAGTTATAATGTTGTATAGATGACCCAGAGTGAAATAAGAACATTACAGTATCTTTTTTGTTCTTGTTTCACTTATAATTAATTTAATTTTGCAAGTCAATATGTGACATATATATGGACAAGACCTGAATGAATGAAAATTCCTCAATATCTTCTAGGTGGGAAAAGACATGAATAATTGCAATTTAACAAGATTACTAAGAAGTACCTATGAGACTACATGAAAAAGAGAATGCAGATCAATGGATTTATCATCATATTGTATTCTATGAGTAGCCTCATAGTTTAATAAACAGCAAAATTGAAGTAATTCACATTAAGAAAGACTGTAATCTTGTAGATTCATTAAAAGAAATAGAATTTTTTTAGCAATAACATAATATAGGCGACCTAAATACACTCTACAAGAATTCATCAGTGACCAGAAGCACATTTCTTATGGGAAGTTAGTTATACCCAGCTAGAAATAAACACAGACAGCCCAATATGGGGAAAAAGGTTCAAGAGTAAGAGGGAGAATTTTTGCATAAGATCATGAATACACCATGTAATGTATCCTCAGAGCATCACCAATGTCAGGAATTTACCCCCTTTTAAAGAAGGTAATTATAATTGTAATCATTACATGTAAGAGCCTTCAAAGGCTGCACAAGGATCCTCTGGAAGATATAGCTGTGTGAGCAGCAGTAGGTTTGTTACATAGATATGAACTGCTGCAGATAAGGATGTATTAGGCACAATAGACAATAACAGAATCACAGAATAATCTGAGTTGGAAGGGACCCAGAAGGATCATCGAACCCAATGCTTAAGTGAATGGACCATACAGGGATTGAACCTGTGACCTTGGCATGCTCTGACCAACTGAGCTAATTTTGGGGTCAGCATCTTCCTTCACGCTGGCTTTGGAGGAAGAGATAAATTAGATAGGGCCAAAGGAAGATTATAAAGCATTTCAGAGTAACAATATGATCATGTCTCTGCAACAGCAAAGAAGATGTTCTTGATTTAGAAGAGTTTCAGCTTTCATTTCTTCTATATTTACATGAAGGTCTCTAATTGTATGCTAAAATGAGCATGCTGGGCTAATCCAGTTACAAATATTTGTAAAATGGCCACTTAAGTATATTAAAGGAAAGCAAAACCAGTGAAACTTCTCAAGGCTATTGCAGTAGTATCCTGTGTAATTTCATTTGCATCAAAATGAGGATAGAATAAAGGATCAGAAAATAAAGCCAAATTTATTTTGCCTACTTCAGGATGATCACAATTGTGGCTGGGAAGTTGTCTGCATAGACCCTTGAAACCTGTGAGATGCTAGTCAAAAATAAATATTGAGAAGTATAGCAAGGTTATTTTGCTTTGAAATTTGGAAATATGGCTTTTAAACTACTTATATGAATAGGATTCATAAAAACTTCTATGTTGCTCTTGGACTATTCATGAAAATAAAATGTAATGTTGATTATATAACTAATGTTAGTAAAGTGTTAAAAGTGGACATGATGTAAAAGAAACTTTTGATAGTCACTTTCCCTTTACAACAAAAACCCAGCCAATAACAGTTATAAATTAACGTTCTGATGATGATTCTAAATACTTTCCTTAGGTTTTTTGGCACATTCTGGACAATAATTTTAATTCCTGTAATTGGGAATGCTAACAGATGTTAGGGATATTTTGTGGCAAACAGTGATGTTTACATCCCTAATTTTAAGTCATTAACTCCTGTAATTAACTTTTATAATAAACTATGTTTTTAATTTTTTTATACTCTTCTGCCTCTGTTGTGTCTGTGCAAACATATGGAAACATAGAGCAAGAGGAACAGAACAGGTAATTGGACATACTTTTATATTGATCTGAAAAATATTTTGTGTTAAAACTCTGGTATTTTAAAGAAAAATATTCTTTTCTCATAACTACATATCCGTTGGTTTGCAGCTCTTTTGTTTTTACAGCACATGTACTTTTAACAATGTTATTGCATTTTTCATAACATGTCAGAATCTTTGTACGTGAGATGACTTAAACCCATTTTGAATTCTTATTTCTTCTTAGTGACTGGATGAATATACTTTTAGGAATATATTGTCCATTGTGTAATACCATGTAAATGATGAATAGATTTACCAGCAGGGAAAAACATGTTCAGTTTCAGGCCAATTGAATAATTTTGACATTTTAAACATCAGACTCACAAGGCAAAAAAATATGTAAGTAGATATTATCACTGCAGGAGCAGTTATTTTTGTGAAATTACCCCAGAGATGAGTGAGATACAGGAATTTTAAATTGTATGAGTCTTCAGTGAAGAAATATACTGGTTCTAAAGGGACAAAATCCTTCTCAGGTACCCTTCAAATTCCTTCCCAGTCACCATCTCTGTGCAGAGAAAATGAGAAAATAACACTCTGTAGCACATCATAAGGACTTAAATGTAGCAACCACAGTGAAAACAGTTCTGGTCAGACAGAACTAAGTTGGATCTAGAGGATGCACAGAGGAACAGGTCATCAAAATGCTCAGATACTGAATACCCAATATCCTTCTGCTTAGTCCTGACATGGAGGTTAAGTGTGTTTATAAAGCAACATGTCTTAAACCTCTAAGAATTTACATTCAAAATTGAGCTCAGGAGAAAAACAGTTGACCTAGACAAAGCTGAAGAACATGAGCCAGCAGTGTGCCCAGGTGGCCAAGAAGGCCAATGGCATCCTGGCTTGTATCAAGAGGAGTGGGGTCAGCAGGAGCAGGGAAGTGATTGTCGCACTGTACTTGGTACTAGTGAGGCCACACCTCAAGTTCCGTGTCCTATTTTGGGCCCTTCAGTTCAGGAATGACACTGGGGTGCGGGAATATGTCCAGACAAGGGCAACAGAGCTGGCAAAGGGTCTAGGGAATAGGTCCCATGCAGAGTGACTGAAGGAGCTGGGGTGTTTATAGTGGAAAGAAGAAGGCACAGAGGGGACCTTATACTTCTTTCCAATATTTTAACAAGTAAATGAAAATATTCCTTATTATTTGTGCTTAGTGTTTTGGAATTCCAATAAATATTGTTATAAATTCATCCAACTGCAGGTACACACCAGTTTTTTGGTAGAGTGAGTTACATGTTCATCAAATCATTAGTACAACCACAAACTAAATAAAAAACTGCCTAGCTCTTCTAAAAACAGTCTAGGAAGATTTTAATAGCCTTTGCAGCATGAAATGGAATATTAACAAATGTCAGCACTGGGAATTAAAGTAAGACCTAGCTAATTTTAAGTCTCTTCATGAAGAATGCAACTTAGCCTAAAGAAGTTAATCATATTTCTATGTAAAAAGTTAGTGCCAATATTACCATTTAGATTTTATAAATCAAAAGTTAACATCTTCAAGCACAAGAGAAAATTAATTCATGATCCTTAATTCATAAATGATAATTGTATGCAGAGGGTCTTAGATATTTTATATACTGTATATATATAAATCCCAGATGTCTTTTCTGAGCATTCTTGCATTCTCTTTTGCTTCTATAATTTCTTTTTGCTTCACTGGGGACTAAGAATGTGTAAAGGATGCAGGAACAGAGCTTTGGGTTTTTAAGCATACCAAAATACATACATACATGATTTTGATCAGATCTGACTAAAAGTGCTATAATTCAAACTAATGAAATTTTGTATGCATCCCTGAACAAATTTTAAAGGTACAAAACCCAGAGGGACGTAGTTTCTAATAGAAGTGCTGACAGGGCCTTATGAACGAGCATAATTATTTCAAATATATTAAGCAAATACCTTTAATCAACAGCTGAATGGTAGCATGCTGTGATAATTATTTCTGGTTGATGATGAGAAGACTGATTGCAATTTCCTCATTAACTTACTTATTTTCCCACTTCTGTAAGTTTTTCTTCTCTACATACTTTCTTACTTCGACAATTGATGTCTCCTTCCTGTTGCAGTATTTTTAGTCACAAAATCTATTAAGACTCATGTGCCCACCACCTATATTGATGAGTCATAACATTTTTTTCCAAACAGGACATATTCCCACATTTCAAAAATGTCAAACTATGGTGTGTTACTCTGTATTTGTTATGGTTATGGGAGTTCTCCAAAAGCAAACAAATTGAACTAATCCCCTGCCCACTCTTTTTAAGGAATGCTTAGAAGCAGAACAAATAAATTAAACTACCTTTCTCTCTAGAAGAGCATGTAGTGTATTAAAATACAAAAGTTTTCAGTTGTGGGCTTCAGGGGTCTTTTCATCAAGTAGGTTTTGGCTCTTTGGACCATTTTTATTAATTTGTTAACAAGGGTGAAAGAAAACAAAATTTAAAAACATTATAGAATTTTTTCTTCTTCAAATTTATGTCAGTGTCCCTTAAAAAGAGAAGGGATGGATTAGGGAGGAGTCAATTGCCTCAAATCTCATCATTAATATTTTCACTAACATCTCCAGTGTAATCTCTGCTATGAGTAAGGAAGTTCATAAATTATTTTTGTGAATATGCTTGAATCATAATTATTACATATTCTTTTTACGTGGCAAGAAAGTCTATCAGGAAAAAAAAAAGCTATAACCTGAGTAGAAGTATTTAGCATATCCTGTAGTATGTTACTAATGTCCTTGTGGTTACTCAAGCCCCATTTTCTATCTCAGAAGTAGCATTTACTACTTGAATAAGGTAGAAGATGATTTTGCTTATTGAAAAGGGAATTTTGCATATTATACAGGGAATTCTTCAATGTCACTCTGAGAGTCAGCAACCTTTGCTAATCTTTCAATATTAAAAATGGACAGCCAGAAGACCTTACTCAAGTACCAGAATAACCTTGGAGGCAATATGTACACAAAGAAAGGAGAAAAGCCCTGTGTTTGGCTCCTTTAGAATGAGTAGTACACATGCTACATATTTAATTTATTTAGGGAAAAGGTTACTTTAAACCAAAATACAGACTGTGCTTAGCTTTGCAAAGTTTGAGTTCTACCATGGTTTCTTACATATGCTTAGCACTCGGTGTCTTTCCCAAAGTTGGAGCAACCTTTCTTTCAAAAATAAAAATAGTTTGAATTTAAGTTTCTTGCAACCAAGTTTATAACAATTCAATAGGTCAAAACCATTCAGACCTCAGCACAGAACTCAGAACCAATCCTATGGAAAACACTCAGATTTCCTTTATATTGTTTTGTTAACGTAATTTTGATTGCATTTCAACAAAATCTTTAACTTCTATGGATGCTTTTTGCTATTTAACATCACATAAATATTTCACCTGGGTTTTTTACTGGTTTTGCACCCAGTTTTAATAGTTAAACTCTTTTGTGTATCCTGCCTATGCTTGCATTATTATTACTAATAATTTCTTATATTACTGGAGCATGCAGCATTCTCAGAAAGGATTAAAATGATACCAGCTGGAAAATATATACCAGTAAACTGTTTTATGTCCTAAGAACCTAAGCCATATCCTGTTAAAATCACTTGGATTCTTCCTACTAACTCACTTGATTTTGAATTTGGCTTTAAAAAAGAATTTGTTGACACAATCTCCTGTATTTAGAGGGTTTGTTTGTTTGTAAAGGTAAAGAAGGAAGCAAACAGTGATAATCCCAAGATCAACCAGGAACTGAAGAATTTGGCATGTGAGAAATGCATATTCAAATCTTTCAGATTTATCCCTGGGGTTATCATTTGGAAAATGAGTTTTAGGCTATTTTTAGCTAATCCACTTTTATATTTTGTCATGGAGCATGGGTATGCTTTGAAATCTTCCTTTCTTGCACTAGAGTACTGTATCTCAAAACCCAATATTTTTTAAAAATGAAATTTTTTTCTGTTTATGTCTGTATAGGGACATAGAGGAAAGGCACAAACACAAATAAAGTTTTTTGGAAATAATATACCAGATAAAATGTGGAAAAAGTACCCTAACAAACAGACTGGAATTTTATTTCTATGATTTTGTTAATTGAGAATGTCAACATAAAACAGAGTGGAAAAGGGGAGTTTAACAGTAAACAAGGTGGGAAATAACTATATACAACATACAAATTTGAATAGCTGGCCAAAAAGAAGAGAATACAATAATGTGCTGGACCAAGACTATGTGATCCATAAAGTAAGGAAGGGAAACTCCATGAATGAAGTTCCAGTAATTTGGTGGAGTTCCCTTCACTGTCTTCTCATGAGAAATACATAAGTCTTGCTATTATGGCTTTAGTTGTTCTCAGCCACCTTTAATTAACACAAGCTATATTAGTCTAGGAGGAACAGTTTCAGGTCTGCATAATTGACAATACCTTTACTCACTTCTGTGTTAAGTTGCTCTCCTTAACCAAGTACTTTAAAAAGTTTTTGAAGAGTCAAACCTTTTCTAGAATACCCAAAAAGATACTTCCCAAGGGTGACTGAATATATTACAGAATGACCTACAGAAATGAAAGACAGGAAGACCCATCAGTAATTTTTGAGAGTATGGCAAAAGTGGGGCACTTTTAAACTGTTTCTATAATATATCTGTTTTTCTGGGCCAAATATTTTCCACTTTATAAGGAAAATCATTATTCATTCAACTGTTCCTCTGAGATTAAAATCTGTGAAGTTATTTTTTTTCAAATTCTAAAAATATATTTCTAAAAATTCCTTAACTGTTCTTAGTGCATAGTAAACTATACTCTTGTATTTATGACATAAAAGGAACGGTGCATGATCTTTTGGACAGATTTTGGAGCTTTGTAGAGTGCTTGAAGTTCTCATTTCAGTGGGAGTGATTTTTTCTAAAAATGCATCTTAATAAAAACAAAACGATAAGTATCTGCAAAAGAAAATTTGGCTGTTAAACAAATATCTAGAAACATAATTCCAGAAAATCTTTGAATATGTAGGATGCATTACTTCTTCAACAGCTGAAATGTCTGTAGCTGTTGTAAAACAGAAAAGTGGATATAACAGATTTAATGTATGTTGTATACTGGATTAATAGGAAAAACAACGTTAACAGAATATTCCGCCATCTCTGTATATATTTGGCTAGGAATACAACAAATAACAAATTAACATAGGGATATGAAGATCTTTTGGTACAATACAGTGCATTAGGGTAGGCATAGCTGGCAATATGACTCTGAAAGCACTTAAAGGAAATGAAGGTGAGCATGGAAAGACAATGTGTAGCACACTGCAATTCTTTTGGCTCTATGGAAGCAATTTATGAAAACACAGCAGGGTCAAAATACAACAAATTGGTATTTAACCTTTGTGTGATGCTGTTATCAGAGCTGGCTATTAATTAGTTATCACTTATCCTCACATAAGGATATTTGGACGGTAGAGCTGTCCTCCTCTGTTTTTTAATTTCAGACTATAGCTCTGACCTTGACATAGGACTTTAACTCCAGCTCAGAGTAATTCCAACATACCTTAGTAGGGACAGTTCTTCAGTATTTATTTTGTTTCAGTCTAACTTTTTTCCTATTGAAAGAGTCCCAGTGTTACCAATTACCCACAGTTAGACACGGGGTAAACACCTTCCTGACTAGATGAGAACTTGTAAACTACCGTCTGACTGGTTTGTTCATTTCCGTTTAGGCCAGCACTTTGCTCTCACATTCTTTAGTTGTACTGATCACAATCACGAACTATCACACATCTTATGCTTTGAAAAGGCAAAATGGCATTGAAGTGGGATGTTTCTTTACAGCTCTGCCCTTGATGATGTGTTGCCAGATATTTATTCATAACTCAAGCTGTGATTGGAAAAGGAGGGGATCAGTCACCAGCACAAGTGACACGGGCAGCAAAGAGCCCATAGTAATTGAAATCATCATACATTAATTGTATAGAAGAAAGTAATCCTCCACAACCTTATTTTGTCTTGCTTCTGACCTAGGCAATTTTGTATGAACCATAATCTGGGTTAAATGTGAGAAAATATTTTTTTTCAGGTCACTGTGCACGAAAAGAAAATATCTTGATTTTTTTCCCCATGTTGGTCTCTGTGGCTACTGTTTTAACTTGCAGTATGGTAATAGATACAACACTAAAGAGAGAGACATTCAAGATACCAACATTCAGAGAAGTATTTTTAGACTAGAATCAGACCATATTCACTGACATTTTCTGCTGGCTCGAAAACTTTACTGACTATGTAGTACAGGAAGCGGGCACTGACACTTCCAAATCCAGATTTTCTTACAATTAGTATATAGAAATTTTACGACTGATAGTAGTAACTCTTGTTAGAATTATCATAGATCATGAATATTGTCAAATGACAAGTGTTTGTCTATGAAACTACACTCATCCAATTCTGAAAGATTAGATACATGCGTAATCCTAAACGGTATTTGTATGTACCCTTTATTTTCTGAAAGGAAAAAGAAGCAATGGGAAAATACTTTTTCAGAAAAAACAGTTTCATTAGTTTTGCACTGGTCAATCATTTTTATTCCCCTCAACAAGTTTATAAGGATGAAAAGGGAATATATTCAATTGAGGAGAAAATAATCTGTTGCTAGAGTTATTAATGTTCTAACAGTCCAAAGAAAATACAATAAACAGTAATTATACATCAGGTTATGATAATACTAACACTTACCATTCAAATTATCTAATTATTATAGGTACATTGTTAATAATAAAAATTGCTGTACATGAACTTCTAACTGCTTCTAAATTCCAGGTGATATTTGTTTTACTGTTCTTATTCATATTCTTAAAATTAATTTAACCTGATTCACAAAGATGCTCTCATGAAGTGACCAGTGTAATCTGTGTTTTCTGCTTAAGTCTGTTTTCTTTGAAAATAAGATTTCTTTCTAGGATCATGTATCACCCTACGCAGAATAACTACTTCTTATTACTGGCTTTTATTTGATAGCAGGTGTTCTAACACAAAGCTACATTAAGTTAAACTAAACTAAAAACAAATCTAGGCAATACATGCCCATTAGACAGTTACTCTTACAACTAAAAGCAGACCAATCAATATAAGTCAAGTCCTGAGACTTTATTGTATTAACACAGTCTCTGTGGGTGTTTACTGATAATGGCAAAATACTGTTTTCTTTTTCAAATTTCAATATGGTTAAAAGTGTCCTTGAATATTCTCCACTAAGGCATTCATGCTTCATAATCACATTGTGCATAATTTTCTTTCCTGTACTGCATATCATGAACAGCATTCATCGTGTTATGACCTGGGCTGAGTCTGCTGCAGTTGCCAGAGAGATTTTTCTCACACTTATCCTTGTAAAGTTCTCTCCAGTCATTTGATAATTCTATTAAAGTCTCAGTTTTTAGACCACTAATTTGATGATGGGTCAGGTAATGTCCTAGTGGCAATTCCTAGTGGATTAGCAAGAACAGATGTTGAAAAGTTTCAGCCTGATTTCTGGTGATCTAGCCTGAAAATTCTCCAATGGCTTTAAGTCAGTACTGAGAAATCTTTTATTCTGCAAGAAAAGTTAAAATATAATTTCTAAATAAACTTGTCAATAAGAACAGCATGGAGTTATATCATATACTATGATAATTTTTTTAATATATTCACAATTTTCTTGGAACCAGGAGAAGACTTATGCTTCTCATTCAAGTCTTCTGTGGAATAAATAAATGTCTGTTAATTTAATTCCTGTAAACATAACTTGTTATTGCTTCTGAAGTCAAAACAATAATAAATAGAATGATATCTACAACATGTAACCCTGTCAGATCCAGGTCAGACAGAGGAGAACTGCTTGCAGTAATAGACAGAACTAATCCTGCAGGTCATACGATCAGGTATAGCTTTAAGTAACTACTTTCAGAATTGATTTTTGTAGACAGCAGCACCTGAACTTCTGACTTTAGTCTATACTTTTCATTTCCTGTGAATTGTGTTGCACATGGTGAATGTGTTCTTATGACTTGCACAATGACACAACATCAACACTCAATATTTCTTGTTTAAATAAAAAAATCCATAATGCTTGGAAATTGCAGACTGATCACCTTTCAATCAGGTACCTGAATAAAGTGAAAAGCTAACTTTTTAAATTTTTTCCATGGGCAGCCATGATCTAGAAACATATGTGTAGGTATTGGAGTTCAGTGCAATTATTTATGAAAAAGTATCCTAGAAGTTCTGAAAAACAAAGGAAAAAGTATAATACTGGTATTTGTGTTGAGTAATTGCATCTTGATTAGAGGGAATTTCCAGAAATCTGAACATAACATGAGAATAACATTTTCAGCTAGCCACCTATGTGACAACTGCTTTTCCTGGTATAGACAAAAAGGGAAACACAGTAATAAAAAAGAAAATTCTTATACTCAGTAGCTCTTCATTGTCGTTGGTAGCTTTCCTCCTCTTCTACAGTGCTTTTGAGAACACCACATATAAAAAATATTCAGTACAAAAACAAGTGCAGGAACCCCAAACAGAAATGTGAAGAGAGAGATAAAAGTGCACTATCAATTGACTGAAAAAAGAAAATTTAAAATAAAATTAGATTAAAATAGTTTTCTGATTTATTTATTGATAACATTATATACAGGATAGAATAACAATGCTAATCAAAATAGAATCAATTCATGATGAAAATAAATTTTTGGTTGTTTGAAAGTTTTGGATTTTTTTTTTTTGGTGGGTTTTTTTGTTTGTTTTTTTAGGTTTGTTTTATTTCACCAAAGAAAATCTCCAAAACAAGCTAAAGGCAGAACAAACCCAAAAATCAGTTACTTACTTTCATTTACAGAAAGTAACATTAATATTAGTATTTATGAACAGCTATCATTTTCTTTTTACCTATGCTTTATGGACTATGTTTAAAAAATACAGTAGTAGAGTATAATATAAAAGAACCCCCACATTTGACAATCCAATGCTGTAGGTTAAACTATTTTTGAAAACGCATTGTAATAGCTTCCTTTAAAGAAAATTCTACCTTAAAGATTACAACAAGTGTATGTAAAACTTGTGTCTGAGTAATAGTTCTCTATATGGCTGACCACCAGTTGTAATTACAACATACCAAATTGATGTTGCTGTGCATAAATATTTTTGAAGTATCACAAAGAACTGTATAAACGTAATAAAAGTGACCAGAAGTACCACAGAGAATGAGAAGCATCGGTTGTTAAAAGCAAACATAAAGTTAAGAGAAAGAAAAAGGCAGCAGATGAATCTTAGCCAAGAAATAAAGAAATAGATCACTTACATTTCCTTATAAAATAACAGAGATTCCAATATGATGATGAGAACATCATAAAACCCCAGAAAGAAAGATGGATGCCATAGCAATTTACACAATCTCCCACTAAACTTGGAAGTGAAATTAATTTTTTCAAATTGGGCTTTTGATTAAGATTTATTTTTATTGAACATGAAGAATAGGAAATCCACCTGACAGATCATATTCTTCAGGCAAGAAATTCATGACTTTAAGACGGCAAGAAATTTTAAGAGCTCATTGTCCTACTGAGCACCAAATTCTATGCAATACACCTGACAGATATTTTGTTTTAGTTAAGATGAGTGATGAATATTTTTTAATTTGCCAAAGTCTAGCTATTTGTCTGGAGCAAAGACACTCCCACTTTAACAGCTTTCCTCTACAGTACTGTGCAGACCCTGTGCAGTTGCTACACACCTTGTTGACAATATGATTATACATGTGCAACACTGTCAATTAAAATTGTGGTTTCCACTGGCACCCCAGGGAATAGTACGTGAATTCATGGTGATACTCCCAGAGTCAAAGGAATTCTCTTGTTAAAGGTGATTTAAATTGTTTTCATTGTCTGTCAAACAATGGCAGCCCCCCAGCCAATTCAAAAGCCAATTCAATTAGTTTCCTTCCACTTACGGTCTTCCAAAAACCACAGTGTAGTTAAAAGCCCTATCCATCAGACAGATCAGTTGTAGCAGAGCTATTAAATATCTATGGGCCATAAAGCCATATTTTTTCTGAGCAGAGTGACTGCGTAATAAGTATGTAAGTTATTTTAAACAAAAATGCTATAGAAAGGCAGTTTCTGATGATGGATGAGAAGATAGTCCTGGGTTTCAAAGAAAAGTCTTATTTATAAGGTCATTCTTAATAACAAAGTAAAAGACTATTTTCCCCTATTTTCCCCT
>VYZT01036995.1:0-17290 GCA_013400735.1 Pomatostomus ruficeps
AAAAGAAAATAAATAAAAAAGGAAAATGACAGAACTTTCTGAGTAGAGGCCATGGCACAGCTCGCCTGTTTAAGCAATAAGATACACGAAATCTTATTAAATGTGGGCTTGCAATTTATGAAATTACCACCTCCATTAATTACGACTCCTAATGGGACATTACAATGTGGACAGTCCAACCCAGATGAACGAACGCAGATGTTAAATAAAAAACCATCGCTAAAGCTCAGGTAATTTAACCTGTTTTGCTTCCCACTTGCACGAAGAAAAACTTGTGGTTTCTGCTTCCCTCTCCCCCAGCACGGACTGGCTTTCTTCCCCTGGAAAGGAGCCACAGATCATTTCCAGCCTTCCGAGCTTTGCTGGGGCACTTTGTGAGGAGCCCTTTGGAAAATGGCAGTTTCACAGCAGAGGGATGCAGGTAGGAGCCTCCAAACACCAGGCCAGCAGCCAGAGTGGTCACCAACATTGTTTAAATGTAGTAAGAATATAATTTAGAGTGTTCACATAACATGAGTGTCCAGGGATCTGCAGTTGTCACATCCCATCAGCCACAAAGGATCCCCGTTTCTGACATCAAACCAACAGGAGGCAAAGCCCCAAACCCAAATCCCAGCAACAAACCCCATCCCACGGAGTTCAGGCAGCAAAGTCCGTCCGAGCTCTCATCCCCGGGAGCTCGGTGGGTTTGGGCTCCCGGGCAGTGTCCGGAGGTGAATGCCCAGGCGGATCTCCTCTGAGAGCTTCCTCAGCTCTCCCAAACCAGCAGAGCTCAGCCCTGCCTGATCAAACGTTCAGTCACGAGAGGGACGTTACATAACGTGCCACAAAATGTTCATTTACACCGCTCCGATCGAGGCCCGGCCGCGCCGCAACCCCCGCGACGAGACGGCCCCGAGGAACGAGAGAGCTCCTGAACCACCTCTGCCTGTGAGGCCGGGTGTTTTTTTTTTGGTTTATATATTTTGTTTGATAATCTTACAGACAAGGGAAACCACGCTGCTGGGGAAGCACTAAATCACACCGAGCGAGAGAGCTCGAAGGTTTTTAGATGAAACAAGAAGCTGATTACACATGCACCGAGTATACCAGGCACTAAGCGTCTCTGGATTGCAGGGATAAGATACTCTCTGTGCTTATTACTGCCTCCTTGATCCAAGGAGATTTAAGCAACTGTTTTCAATTAGATGTTTTTAAGCTAGTAAAACTGCATCCATAAAGACATATTTATAGAACAACTTAAAACGAGAAGAATTAAAACGACTGCAAAACTGATGAATTCCATTCCCCCACCGGCCCCCCCCCTCCCCACCCCGGCCCGAATCATTTACTGACCATTAACGAGCAAAAAGCACTGCAATTTTAAGAATTAATCCAGTGTTGCGAAATTAAATCAGATACACTAGGAGGGATAATGACAAACTGGTGGCTCCAGCGTTGTCAGTTTGCGGGTGATACAAGTTCAAGTCGTCTGTGCTAGTGGCCACTCTGTTGGAACAAACATGAACATAAAAGGGAACATTAAAAGTGCAGCAGCACCAACTGGATCCGTTCTGTCGCTGAGGACGCAGGAGCGGCACAGGGTGAATAAATATTGCACTCGGGGAAGGAGCTGCCCGGTTCCAAGGCTGCCGGACCTCAGCGCGGGGAAATCGCGGAAGAGGCAGCGGTGGAAGGGAATAAAGGGGAGAGGATCCTCATTTCCCTCTAAATTCCAGAGCACAAGGGCCTGGCAGCGTGGCTGTGCCACACATGACTGCCCGCAGCCCCGGGAAGCCATGACGAATGTTCTGAGAGAGGGAACAAAACGGAGCTTTGAGAGCTTCACCCGACAGCTGCTTCGCCAGAATTTGCCCGGAACGCTGTGCAGCATGTGACTGGGAATCTGCAGGGTGAGCAGCCTCCGAGCTGGCGAGCACAGAGGGTTGGGATGGCCAGAGCCACCAGCAGGGCCGCCCTCACCTCTGCCAAAGCCATCGCTGCTCACTGACATCTCTGTTTTATACCTGACACCTTTATTTTATACCCAACATTTCTATTATACCCGACATCTCCATTTTATACCTGACACCTCTATTTTGTACTCAACATCTCTATTTTATACCCGACATCTCTATTTTACACCCAACATCTTTATTTTATACCCAACATTTCTATTATACCCGACATCTCCATTTTATACCTGACACCTCTGTTTTGTACTCAACATCTCCATTTTATACCCGACATCTCTATTTTACACCCAACATCTTTATTTTATACCCAACATTTCTATTTTATACCCAACATCTTTATTTTGTACCCAACATCTTTATTTTATACCTGACACCTTTATTTTATACCCAACATTTCTATTATACCTGACATCTCCATTTTATACCTGACACCTCTGTTTTGTACCCAACATCTCCATTTTATACCCGACATCTCTATTTTACACCCAACATCTTTATTTTACACCCAACATCTTTATTTTATACCCAACATTTCTATTTTATACCCGACATCTCCATTTTATACCTGACATCTCTATTTTATACCTGACACCTCTATTTTATACCCGACATCTCCATTTTATACCCGACATCTCCATTTTACACCCAACATCTCCATTTTATACCGACTGGCCCACGTTGGAGGCAAAATCACCTCTAAGGAGAGCCCCACCCCAGCCCTGCCTCCTCTGGCTGATAAATCCATCTGGAGAAGCTCAAGCATCCTAAATTTGACCTTCCCTAAACTTCCCCGCAAGCCCAATTTGCTCCTAGCTAAGCACATCGTCGGGAAAACACTTAAAAGCGCATTAACGGTGGAGCGCCTGGGAGATTGGAATACATCACTTCAACATACATATTTTATACATTTAATACCCTTCAGGATCGGGCCATAAATACAAATGGATGGTGCAAAGCATGACCCAGAGCCTCGGTCTGTCACCGTGGCCTTGGCCTGGGTGATGGGTGCTGGAGCTGGGAATCTCAGGGAAGCACAAGAAACATTTTATTTTCAATTTTTTTTCTTAATTAAACCCCTGCAGTTGACATTTGCTGCACGTGCTGCAGGAGCACGTGCAACGTAGGGAAATTTTAGTGATTATTTCGGGTGATTGAGCCTAAAGTTACACCCAGGGTGGATTTTTAAGGGAATTCTTCAACCCTTTGGCTGTGCAGCAGCTTGGCTGTCCCCAGATATGTGGGATGAAAACAAATTTGGGAATAAAGGGAAGGAGACAGGGAGGATTCAAGCAGTGCCACAACCTGTGTTTTCTGCTCCATGATGGTCAAGGAACAGCTGCAGTGATGAATTCAGCCCTAAATCTCTGCACTGATCCTGCACAGCCCAAATTTTCTTGGATTGGCAGATCCTCACCTACCCACTGGGATCACCTCGTGCATCCTGAGAGCCACGGGATCATTTAGGGTGGAAAAGACCTCCAGGATCACCGAGTCCAGCCATAAGAGGCAAAATTAAATTAGATTTCCCCTTTGGAATAATTGCGTCTCTGACCCTCTGACTTCTAATTGGTTTTGAGAACGTGTTAAGAAACAAAAATAAAAATATTCCATTTTTGCTTGTGGGAAATCTGGGAATGACCAGAACAATCCAATGCAAACCCAAGGGTTTTTCTGCAGGGTAAAGGACGGCTGGCGTGAGCAAAAAGGATGAACCCAAAAGCCAAGTTTGGTACAATTAGATCCAAATTGGCAGAGCAAATCTGTGAGATAGGAGCGAACATAAAAGCAAGTGAAATAACACGGACAGGGAGGCAGAAAACAACCTTGCCTAAGGCACAACACTAATGCCAGACTGACTTCAAAGCAGCCACTGAACCAGCACAGGTGACAAACAATCTGCATAAAAATCAGCCTAAAGCAGCGCTGGCTCCTTCTCCTTCCCTCAGTCCCTCCTGCTCTTGCTGATTTAAACTCATTTTTTCTCATTTCACACGTGGAAAAATGTATATAAACGAGAATGCAGCATTTGGGCTGCGAGTTTCCTCAAACAAACTGGGCTAAGAGGAGCCCACCGCATCGGAATCTTTGTTCTGCCTATTCCCTTTTGTTTTGCTAATTGTAATTTATAATGAACCTCTTCTCCCAGTAAGCTGACTCAGGGAAAAACCACTCTGAAAGGCATCAGCTACCGATGAATTGTTTTTATTAATTAAGTTACAGAAACGAAAACCACAGTGGTTTCCAGTGCTGCAACTTTTCAGCAGAACCCACAAGCTTGGAGGCAAAAGTGTGACAGCCAGAGCTCTGCTCTGAACTCCTCCATTTATTTCCTGGGGGGCTGAAATTCCAGAGAGAAGGGGTTTTTCCCTCTCTTAACCTAAAGATTTGGTCCTTTGAGCAGCTGCTTTGGACTTAGCACCACAAAAGCCACTGCCTCTGCTGCATTAAAAACTGCAATAATGGGTATTAAGCAGAAGTGGATTTTCTAGACCCTGATATTTGAGAGGTTCAGCCTGCGCTGGGCTCTGCTGAGAGAAGAGGGGATGGAAGAATGGATTCAGGAAAGCGTTTAATCCTGCTGAGGTCCAAAGACTTTGGGATTTTCCTTTTAAGTTTCAGGAGCCGAGAGACTCAAGTTTTATTTCCCCTCAGGATTTGAGAGGGGAATTGAGGAGAATCTCTGGGTTTTGGACACCCCTTGGTGCTGGGACATCACACCAAGGAAGGTGGGGTTCCCTTCCTTTAAACAGTAGATGAAGAAATTAATAATTTTCAATAATAAAACTTCGGGATTCCCTTCTTTAAGCCAGAATCCTCTTTGAATAATGATATTTTATATCGTGAGTCCCATTAATAATAATCAGCCTCTACTTTTGGCCATCAACTCTTCCTCTGCTCACCCACTCACCACTATTTTATTCAATCTCACATATATTTCATGGAAAGAGCCAAAACCCCCTAAATTTTGCACATGCAGTCAAAAGGCAGCTCATTCACGCAGTTAGCACATGCTTTTTCATGCACTGCTGGTTACTGGAACGCGTAACTTTTGTTAGAGGATCGAAATAAAACAAAACAGGAAAGTGGATATTTTCCTTAACTTATTTCAAGTGTACATATTTCGGGTAATTTTATTTTTTTTCCCCTGTGACACGGAATAGAGGCTCTTCTTGGCGACTGTAACAGCCCTCAGCGTGTTTTCCACCAAGAATGCAAAAAAGAAACACTTTTGCTGAAGGAAGCCATGGAAACCGGCAAATTGAAGACACAAGCCCTCATTGAAAACCTCTAATTTTTTAATTAAATTTACATGTCAGTGGATCTTTTGAGCGGGGCCGGGGTGTTTTTTATAAAGTCCGTTTCTCGTGCTTTTTCCCATGGGTGTTTCTGCGCCGTTTCTAAACTGGGATGGCTCGAGTTGAAGTGTGATAAAGGGCACATTATAGTTATATTAAGCAAAACAGGGAGGGGAAAGCTCTTCCACAACCCAAAGAAAGTTGTTCCCTGAGCCTCATTTCTGGTAACAAGCAGAGCAAGGCAACCGCTCAGCCTGAAACCGCTGCCATCAAACCGACGCTTTGTCCCGAGAAAAGGGGATTTATTCCACCCCTCTTCTGTTTCCTGACGAAAAATAAAGGCTGATTGCTCCAAAATTGTTAAGCCTTGCTCTGGGGTATCGGGGACAACGTGTGAGCAGCAGGACGAGGGGAAGCTCTGTGTTGTGATGCTGCTCGGAGGATCAGTTTGGGAGAAAAAGGAAAGGAAACGAAAAAGGGGAAAGGAAGAAGGGGAAAGGGAAAAGAAGGGAAGGGAAGGGAAGGGAAGGGAAGGGAAGNAAAGGAAAGGAAAGGAAAGGAAAGGAAAGGAAAGGAAAGGAAAGGAAAGGAAAGGAAAGGAAAGGAAAGGAAAGGAAAGGAAAGGAAAGGAAAGGAAAGGAAAGGAAAGGAAAGGAAAGGAAAGGAAAGGAAAGGAAAGGAAAGGAAAGGAAAGGAAAGGAAAGGAAAGGAAAGGAAAGGAAAGGAAAGGAAAGGAAAGGAAAGGAAAGGAAAGGAAAGGAAAGGAAAGGAAAGGAAAGGAAAGGAAAGGAAAGGAAAGGAAAGGAAAGGAAAGGAAAGGAAAGGAAAGGAAAGGAAAGGAAAGGAAAGGAAAGGAAAGGAAAGGAAAGGAAAGGAGGGCACGGCAGCTCAGCACAGCAGAAAAGGTTTTTCGCGGCAGCTCTTTGCAACCCTCCAAGGAGCCGCAGAGGCTGCCCATTAAAACCCTGTTAAAACACTTCTGGTGTTGTCAGCAGAGGAGAGCTGAAGGAGCTGAGATCCGATCTGCCTCCAGCAGTTCCGTGGTGCTGTCAATAGTATGAGCAAGGAGGTACAAGATGAGCAACAACCTAATTCCTGCATCAAAATTTCATCAGCTCCCTGGGCTGGTAAACACTGGAGATGTGGGCAAACACAGGGCAGCCAATAAACCACCCAGAAAAGATGACCCCCGCGCTGGAATCTTTCCCAAAAGCTTTGAACCTTTAAGTTAATTTACACTCTGAAAGCACAGCAGTGATGGCGAGGGGAAGGCAGCAGGGGTGAGGTGATGCCTCTCCTGTCCACACTCCTGACAGGGCCCAAGGAAAAACCTCAGCAGCACTTTGGGCACAAACCCTTCCAAATATCCCCGGTTACAGCTCCTCCCCACTTCTCCCTGCGCTGATTTTTTGATTGATCTTCAGCACTAATTCCTCGGGATAATTTTTGCAAGTGTAGCCTCAGCAGGTAGGAAAAGCTGCCTTGTTTGAAAACAAATCTCCTGACGTGCCAGGGTACCAAACCTGCGAGTAACGGCAGCAGAATCCTCTCCTCCTCTGCTACTCCGGGCTCGTGAGTGCTACTCACAGTGAGGAACGGCTGGAGAAGCAGGGCCAAGGCGAGCAGTTATTTATAACCCAGTAGCCCCTGAGTAAGAGCTCAGCTATGAATTCACTGCTCTGGCCACAATTTTGTGAGAAAACAAACAGAGCCAGCGTTCGGTTTCCCACTTTTAAAAGCTGCACACCCACTATAAACCAGCAGAAATAATTCAGCAAGGACTGGGGCGGTTGTTTGTAAAGCAACCGTGACAGAGATGCTTTAGCTCCTCAGGATGGCAGGGAAACTCCTGGACTGGACTTAAGCCAGTCTGAGATGCTTTTCCTCATTTTTATGCCATAAATATCCACTGCAGAGAGCCAAAAACTTGCTGGAAATCAAGCAAGGAATGAGACTGTCACCTGCTCAGCAGTCCTGGGTTTTGGGGTCAGAATATCCCTCCCTTTCTAACAGGAAGTGACCATTCTTAGGGTCTCAGAAAACTCCAGGCTGGTGCAGCCTGGATCTGCAGAGAATAATTTTTTTAATTGTTTCTGTCAGCCCAGAATGAAGCAAAGGAATAAGAACATATCTGGGAATATTAAAAAAAAGGGAAAATGCTGGGACAACAGGGTGAAGCTCGCCACTCTCCTGAATTTCCTACGCAGGAACACGTGCTTTCCCAGGGCACCCTGCGGAATAAATGGAGATTTTCCAACTCCCACACTGCAGGTCACGACTCCCTGGTGCTAATTTGGATTCTGCTGAGGAACTTCTCATCGACTGGAGCCGGGAGAGCAAGGCCCAGCGAGAGGCCTTGGGCTTGGCACTGTGGGTTTGAAGGCTGGTTTATGGAAAATTCTGGTTTTTACCCCACAAAACCCTTGGTTTTTACCCCACAAGGACACGCGGCTCAGATCTGGGATGGCAGCAGACACTCGGTAAACCAGAAGGAACAATTCCCCAGTTTAATTCTGAATTATAAACACACAGGGGATGGTTTTTTAGGGGATTTTTAAACCAATCGCCAGCTTTAGTATCTGCTGTGCTGCCAGCTGGGAGAGTCCAAGGGGAATATTTTCACCTTGATGCACAAAGTTATAAATCAGACAGAGCTCTCCCATTTTTTGGGGGAAAGTTGGTGATTTTAGTGTCACTGAGCCCACTGCAACTTCCCCTTGGACAAGCCCTGAGCTCAGCCTGATCCACCTGAAAAGTCTGATTAAAAACCTACAAATCCTAAAACTAAGTATTTTGTACTTTTTAAAATGCGTTATGATTTTATAAAGTTATTTTTTCCTCTCTTTATCTAAAGGAAAATTAAACCCATTCGGCTCTCACGGGCCCGAGGTTAAATACCTGCCTTTGTACAACCGTGCCCCCTATTTTATAGCTAAATATTGTGGCACCAGAGCACCCCGAATAAAATTACAACCGTTTGAGATGAGTGTAACTTTTACAAGAGTCAGATATCCCCAACAAGCCGACAGTCAATAACCCAGCGCAAATTAACTCTGGCAAATAATAGGTGTGCTGACCCTAAATTCATGAGGCAATAAAACCCCACCGACAGCCCCGTTGTTTTTAAAATACTCAGGCACTTCGCAGAGACAATATCGGTTTTGTTTGGGAGCAAGAAGATCGTTAATTAGGAAAGCTTTTAAAAGAAGTTTTAGTATCATTAGCAAAAGCTAATGGGAAAATAAATTAAGTTACAACATCTGACACCGAGGCTGGAAAAGAAAGGCACTAAAACCCCAAAGCTGCCTAACCCTTCCACGTCCCAAGAGCTGCACCCCCAGACCCCCTTCTCCACACAAACCTCCACAACCACGCGAAAAAAATTGAATTTCCTCCTTTTCCCGATGCATTTTGAGTTAGGGACACGCTGCTGCCAGCACAGCGCAATCACAGAGATATAATTTGAATTAATGTTCTTCACCCCTCCAACTCCACCACAATGAAAATACACTCAAAACCACAATCTAACAAGTCTTTCTTCCAAATTTGCTTTTTTTCCCCCTTTTTTCCTTTTTTTTTCTTTTTTTCTGGGAGCTTTTCAAGAACAGCAAAGCTCAGGTAGAGCTGCCCTGTTCTAAGTCCTCATGTGAATTCTTATTCCTTGAAGGAAAACATTTTCTAAATATTTTGAGATTCTGTTTAAAAAAAAATAAAATAAAATTAAAGTGATACACCGTGAACGGTTGCCTAAAATATTTTCTGGATTGAGGAGAATTCTCTTTTGCCTTGCCCTGGCTGCTTGGCTCCGAGACGCCACGATGTCTGTCAAACCAAGGAAGGCTCATAATGACATTGTCCATTATTTCAGCCATGCCAGCGCAGGAATTATGAAAGATTTATACCTATTTCATATTAAAACTATTTAGTAAATGTCACAAAGCACAGCAAAAAACCGTGGGCACGTTGTTGAGAGGGCAGCAGGCTCAGCACAGAGCTCTGGGAGATCTCAAGCTGAGCAGAGCCAGGGTTTGCGTGGCCATAAAACCCTGCAGTGCCACAACACCTTCTTCTGCTTTTCTAGAAACCAGAAATTAAATATTGTATCATTTAAATAGTGCGTAATTGAAATATTGTATAATTTAAATAGTATATCATTTAAATATTGTAAAATTTGAATATTGTATAATTTAAATATTGTATAACTTAAATATTGTATAATTTAAATATTGTATAATTTGAATATTATATCATTTTAAAAGGAGGCTGTGCAGAAAGTAAAATTAAATATTAATAACAGATTTTAAAAATGTGCAAAATTAACGGAGACAATTAAAACTACAGCAGCTCAGTGCCTCAAATTCCGTTCCTGGCCCGGCTGCCTGATTTGAGCAGAAGATGCACTTTCCTCCTCCCTCTTGCTTCGAGCTTTGCTTCTATGAGAACTCAAGTAATTAACTTGCCAGGGGAAGAAATTTTCCCCTTCGATACCTTTGCATTTGTGCAAAGCAAAATTACACAAAGTGCTGATGCAAGCCCCGGGGGGAGATCCTCGTGCGCGGAGCCCACCCCTGCCGAGGCCACCTTAAACCCACCCCGAGCCGCCGTCCCCGGGACGCAGCAGGGCCCACGTTCCTCCTGCTGGGATGGAGCTGATCCACAGGAAACACGGAGGGAAAATTCACGCTCGGCTGCCTGATGGGAACTGACGTGGCCTCTCCGGAGAGGGAGAAACTTCGGATGGCGGGCGGGTTAGCATAGGGCAAGCAGACGGTCAATAAAATATTCAATAAAGGACTCTGATATGATAGATCTAATATTGTGGAAAAAGCCAGGAGTCCTTTTTTTTCATTATTTTTTTTTTATTTTTTTGAGTGAGAAAATGAGTTTAAAACGATGCTTAAAATGGAATATTAAAATATTAACCTCCTAAAGCTTGAGAACAATTGTGGCTGGGTTTTGAACTTGTTAGGAAAGGGAAAACCAGCTAAAGGCTCGTGCGGCACAGGGCACGTTTCTGGGGACAGGCAAAGTGGGGAATTCAGAATAAGGGCGCTACTGTTTTTACAAAATCTGTTAAAAATTATTTCTAAACCAATCTTTAATTATTAAAAAAAAGGCAAAAAAAGAAAAGAAAAAAAAAGAAAAAGAAAAAAAATTAAAAAGAGTATGCACATCCACACACACCCACAGGATGCTCAGGAAAAAAAAGTCCAAACTTCCCCCAGTCTGGATGATCCTGATCGGGTTCCCAGGGCTTGCTCCTCTCCTCCCCAGCAGATCCATCCTGCTGCTCCTTTTCCCAAGCAGAATTCCAGCTGGATTTCCTCCCTGAGCAACTTTTCCATGGCAGCTCTTTCAGTTTTGCCCCCACATCACCAGGCCGGAGGGGCTGGAAGGAAAAGCCCCGGAGGGATCAGGAGAGCAGGCAGCCGTGAGCAGGGAATCCCCGCAATCATTCCAGTGAAGCTAAACCTTGGGAGTTTACAGAAAAGGGAAATTCAATCAAGCACTGGAGTGGATTGCAAAGAAGTACACCAGGAGATGGGGAAAGTTCATCACGTTCAGTGAGGGCTGGTGCTGACCTGCTCAGAGATCCGGGAGATCCCAGAGCTGCTGGGAGTTTCCTTCCCTGGGAACACAGGGCACAGGGGGCTGCAGGAGCTGCCTGGATCCCTGCAGGGCTCTGGGAGGGTCCCACCTGCAGCAGCACTGCTGGAGATCCCGCTGGGAATGCAGGGGAGCAGGGCCGTGGGGTGGGATTTGGGGATTCCCAAAGTGTGGCCCTGTCCTTCAATCCCTGCGCTCAGGGAGAGGGGAAAACTTCAACTTCTCCTCAGTGAAATAACGAGAGCAAAGTTTCACTGCTACATCCCAGCAGGGAATCAATGAAGCTGGAAAAACTCTATAAAATCATCAAATCCAAACATTCCCCCAGCACTGCCAAAGGCACCAGGAACCCACGTCCCCAAGTGCCACATCCACACACCCTTTAAAAAACCCCTGCTGGGATGGGGACTCCACCACCGCCCTGGCATATTCACATGAAGCCCCAAAGTCCCCCCAGTGGCCTGGCAGGAGCCAAAATTCTGCCCCACACGAGCTGCTGGGTGTTTGGGGATGTACCCAGCCCCATGCTGACTTTTGGAGTTTGATCTGACATTTCTAATTTAAGAAATTCAGTTGTATCGCCCAACATGCAGCGCTGGAGCGAGGATATTCCTGTAACTCCTTCTGATCAGCCACACCAACCAGGCAGTCTCCTGATGAAGGAGCGAAAGATTAGGATATGAATCTGTCAAGTTTGGAATATTTTTTTTCTGTACAGCTCTGTTGAATCGCTGCAGACAGTAACGCCTCAGTATGTGCTGAGAATAGCTCGTTTGTTCTTTATTCCAGTGTTACAGAAAAGATTATTTGCAACTATTCACTTCCTCACAAAATATTCCGATTCTTCAATGAAAAGCCTTTCCCACATTGTGGAGCCACCCACACAGCTCCATCGGAACGTGAATGAAAAGCTCTGCTTGAGGCTGCTGAATGCGTTAACCTCTCCTGGAGCCCCGGCCCTGCCGAGGCACCCTGCTCCTGCATCTGCACAGCGAGCAGAGGGAAAACAAGCTGCACTCTGTGATTTCGGACAAATAAAGGCACAGCACAAAGGCATCAGATGATTATGACTGAAATATCCTCATCTGTGCCCGAAGTCGTTTCATTGCTGGCCAACCAAGCCCGAATTTCAGCTTACTAGGAACTCGTTGTGATGTGTAACAGATCATAATTAGTAACGGGACATGAAACATTCTCCCTTCTGCTTCGGGCTGCTGGTGTCAGCTCTGCCCAGTGTTAACTCAATCAGGAACCTCCACAATTAATGACCAGTTAGTGGTGAGTGTGAAACAGCTCTGCTCGAAGTCCTTTCCCTCACCACCCTGTCACCATCAGCACTCACAGGACAGAGATCTCAAACCAAACTTTTGAGGGAACGTTTGTTCCAATCCTTGTGTCTTTGTTAGAAAAGTGCTGCTGCTTTTTGAAACGTCACCTCAGCTTGTACCCATGCTGACAGCCCATCAAACCCCTGGGGGACACCCAGGTGAGGACAGGAGGGGCAGGACCCCTGTCCCTGTGCAGGACCTGCTCAGAGAGGGGCAGGACTCTGTGGGTACCAGGAACCCAGGCTGAGCGGTGCTGGAGCAATCACAGCTCCCAGAGGAGCTCCTAAACCAGTAAAATTCCCTGTGTGCTCTTCCTATTTCCTAAAGGGTTTCTGGACATAGCTGCACCTCTGGTTGAGCCCCCATCTGCCCGAGGACCTCCCTGAGGGGACACCAGGGTCACCTCCTGCAGCGCTGTCCCCATGGAATATCCAACATTCCGACTGCTCCATGGGCAGCCAACAGCCCGGTATCTCCCCAGGAAACCTCCACGGGCAGGGACTGAACCCACCCAGGTCACCCAAACACCTCAAACACCCCTGGAACCTGAGCAAACCCTCTGCAGCCCCTGGTTCTCCCAAGCACAGCACGACCTGCACATCAGCTCCTTAAAACCTGCATTTCCTCCCTGATTTTCCTCTGCAGCCCCTGGTTCTCCCAAGTGGAGNAACCTGCATTTCCTCCCTGATTTTCCTCTGCAGCCCCTGGTTCTCCCAAGCGCAGCACAACCTGGACATCAGCTCTTTAAAACCTGCATTTCCTCCCTGATTTTCCTCTGTAGCCCCCGGTTCTCCCAAGCACAGCACGACCTGGACATCAGCTGTTTAAAACCTGCATTTCCTCCCTGATTTTCCTCTGCAGCCCCTGGTTCTCCCAACATTCTGACTGCTCCATGGGCAGCCAACAGCCCGGCCACAAGCCCGGTACCTCCCCAGGAAACCTCCATGGGCAGGGACTGAACTCACCCAGAGTGTTCAGTCACCCCAACACCCCAAACCACCCCTGGAACCTGAGCAAACCCTCTGCAGCCCCTGGTTCTCCCAACATCCTGACTGCTCCATGGGCAGCCAACAGCCCGGCCACAAGCCCGGTACCTCCCCAGGAAACCTCCATGGGCAGGGACTGAACTCACCCAGAGTGTTCAGTCATCCCAACACCCCAAACCACCCCTGGAACCTGAGCAAACCCTCTGCAGCCCCTGGTTCTCCCAAATGCAGCACGACCCAGATATCAGCTCCTTAAAACCTGCATTTCCTCCCTGATTTTCCTCTGCAGCCCGTGGTTCTCCTAAGCACAGCACGACCCGGACATCAGCTGTTTAAAACCTGCATTTCCTCCTCGATTTTCTTCCTCTTTTCCCTACTCACTTTTCCTCCTCCTTTCCCTACTCCCTGAACGTGAATCCTGACGAGGTGCACGAGGCTTGGGCCAAGGTGTTGCTTTTCCCTTCCCACCATCCCTGGGATGTCCCTGGGAAATCTGACTCTGCCCTGTGTCCCTCCCTCGCTGCCCCAGCCGGTGGCAGCTCCTTTAAGAGATCCCTAAAAGAGATGTCAGCGCTCTGAAGAAATTCCGAGAGGGGAAAAAAACAAAAAAAAAAAAGAAAGGGAAGAGGGGAAAAAAAAAAGAAAAGGCAAGAGCAAGAAAGAGATGCTCTTCTTTGAGAGCTGGCTGGAGTGCAGAGCTATCTTCATAAATAGACAGGAAACAGAAAAGACTAATGTTGGGCAGATGACAGATCCCTGAATTCAGTTAACTGGCCTTCAAGATATGAACTGTTCTATTAAACATAGAGGCATTATGTTGGTCATCCACTTTAAGCCCAAGAGTGATTAAAATGCTGGCAGAAAATAAAAACTGGCTATTGAAGAGCTTGCCCCGAGGTCCTAATTTCAAATCAAATTTTACAGCGCCGCACAGGAACAATGGCAGCCCAGTACTCCAAGTCTTCTTTTTGTCACTTTGTACAAAGAAACCCCCTCAAACTCTCTCAAAGAACAATGGCCCCTCTAGATTCGCAACTACGCCAAGAATGGGCTCAAACCATACAAAAACACATTTTAAAAATACATTTTACACTGCCCTTGACATTTGAGATAAATAGAAGCCAATGCGTTGAAATTCCAAGTATTTTTTTTATATCCTTTCACAATGCGAATTTTTTATTTTCTCCCGTCTACTTGATCTTTGACATTCTGGCCTCTGCAAGAGAAGGACACAGCAGAGCAGTCAAAGAAATTAATTATGCAGATAATTGCGTTTTATTAAAATGATTGCTGTAGCAGGAGAAACGCCACGAACGCCGGCGACGCGGCCCCCTGAAGAAACCAAGAGGACACAAACAGCTCGTTTTTAATTGAAAAACTTCTCAGCTATTAACGTTTAATTATCTGTTACTGATATACGTTTAATTAGCGTTTTTCTGTACGTCAGGTTGGCTTCTGAGGAAAACTCCCCTCGTTTAAAGTTCCTCAGAGCTGCTGCAGATTCCCCCTCTCCTCCAGCCCGAGTTTATGTGAATTTGGCACCTGGGAGCAGCCAGTTGTTTCCTAGTGAGCAGCACACAGGACCATATGTTTGGACATTTAAGCGATTTGGAACCCAGGGTGTAATTCTGAGCGTCCTTCGCAGAAATTGGACGTTAAATACCCAAAGGATCGGCGCTCTGCGAGAGACCCGGCCTTTTTTAGCGCTTTTCCCGTAGCAACGAAACCACTCCACGGCGCTTTTCTCATCCCCTGGAGCCCCAGGCATGAGCAGAGCAGGGCTGAGCTCAGTTCCTCACTGGATCATTTTTCTTTTCTCCTTCCTGCTCCTCTCTCCCATCAGGATTCATCCCAATCCCTTCCGAAACACACCTGGGGTCAGGATTTGTACCTGCTTTTTTTGATTTGCGGACATCTATTTAATCAGATTTCATTCATCAATAATTTCTTTCCCCAAACTCATGCCTGGGGTTGTTCTCTTCGTTTCTGGGGTGCTGGACACGACCAGAATTGTGGATTTAACGCTGCTGGTTTGTCCACTCTGCTTCTCCTGGGGTGAGGCCGCACAGCCTCCAAACTGCACGGGAATATTGGAAAAACATTTCCAAAGAGAGACAAAACCCTAAAATCTTGGGATTCCAAGAGGGTTCCCACCAGTAAATATTCATTGTTCTGGCCACAACAACTGCAAAAAAAGATGGAAAGCGACGATCCAAGGCTAAAAGTGAGGGATATTTTGATTTTAAATCGAAGCAGGGAAGGCAGGAGCTGATCAAACACCCCGCAGGATGGGAGGGAAGCCTCGCCCTGGCCGTGCCCCGCAGCCCCACGAGCGCCGGGATCACGGGGCGAGCACGGGGCTGTCCTGGGGCACAGACCCAGCGCTCAGCATTTCACGCTTTAACCCCTCTAACTTGCTGCCCAACACTCACTGATTCTTTGATTTTTCACACCAAACTGGGACAGGAAATCAGTTTTTCCACGGTGGGCTGCAGGGCTGCCCTGCTCCAGCAGCCACCCTCACCAGCACTTTTATTTTCCTCCTTTTATTTTTTTTTTTTTCCCACCCCACATACGCCTGGAAACGGAATAAATGCTCACTTACTTGAATTTACTTAATTTGCATGAAGTAAATAATCATTTACTTCAGTATTCAAAGCCATTTCCTTCCAGCTTTCATCGTAACACTGACGTTAAATTAATAATTAGAATCTCTAGACGCAAAGGGTTTTCAAAGTATTTTCCATCAGTATCTAAAGGTTGTTTTCCTTTGGTGAAGGTTCTTCCTCTCGTTTGGACTCGGTAGCCTGGCACAGAAATTCTCTCTGAATGCCTGAGCGATCCGGAGTGATTAAAACAAGCAACCAAACCCTCCAGAAATAATTCCATTTGTGGGTATTTCCTTTAACAGCGTTAATAACCTAATGCATTTAAAAGGAAGATTTGGAATTCTAATTCACTTGTATGTCACGGGATTAAAAACGCAATATATGCAATATAGCCACGGGACAGGAACACGACCAGATCGAGGAGCTGTTTGAACAAAATCCACTCCTGTCGTGCAGGAGGTCAATGTCAACACCTCTCCAGGTCATTTAAACTCTTTACCAATCTGGAAAATGCAAAGAAAACATTTATTATTCAGATAGGCCTGAAAATACAGGTTCAGTTGGATTCAGCTCAAAGAACAAACTGAGCAGGACAGAAAATAAAAATGAAGTCTAAGTTTGAATTTGGAGCTAGATTTAAATCTGATACCCTGTCCTGAGTGACACCTAATAAAGGACACGACCTTCCTTAAATGTCTTTAACTTTTGTATCATGAATTGCAAATCCACAATAAAATATTCCATAAAAGAGCTCTTTTTATTTCTTTACTCTGAAACTTCAGAGAGAAACCATATTTCAGAATAAAAAACACAGAAAGGGACTTTTTGTAGGCCGGTGTGTCTGTCCTGCTGCTGGAACCAGCAGCAATTTCAGCAGGAATTATAAATATGCTAAATAAATTTATGTTTTGAAAGGAAAAGAGAGAACAGGGAGAAATTCCCACTCCGGGAGCACCCGGCTACCTGGGCACGAGGCGCCCGCGTGCCCTTCCCGGGCAGCTCAGTTTATTCTGGTCTCTGTTTCTGCCCAGAAATTCCACGCTGACCCTGAGAAAGTGTCACCCAAACAAGGCCATTTCCCTGAGCCCTATCTGCGCTGTGAAAACGCTCCAGGAAAACATTCCCATCCCAGTCTAATTTTAATTTGCGCGAAGTCTCGGCGCGAGGAGCAGGCACAGCTGCCTCATTTCCCTCTCCGGAGCGCCCCGAGTTTCGAGTTCCCTGCCCAAAACGTGAAATTAAATCCGTGGGGCTTCAAGGCACGTGAGTGAGGCAGGTCAGCATTTAGGAAAATTCAGCTTTTAATGAAATAAAACGCTATTTAAATATCACTGGGCTCTTCGGTTATATCCAATACTAAATAAAGCCCTTGTCAGAAAAAAACGCGCACTGAGGGAAAATAGGGCTGTTATTTTTAACACTGATAATTTTGTTTAAAAGAAGATTCCTTCCTGTGTTCCATCATTTTACGTTCTGCTCTATTATAGAAACTAATGTGGGAAAAAAAAA
>VYZT01037002.1:0-10268 GCA_013400735.1 Pomatostomus ruficeps
CGGGGGACAGCCAGGTCCGGCCGCGCTGCCGCGCCCGGCCCGCCGCGCTGTTAACGGGCGATAAAGCGGCCGGGCCCCGGTCATTTGGCCGCTATTAGGTTGCTAAAGCCGTGACCCGGGTCCCTGCTTTTTTCCTAAATGCTGGAGCTTAGGGCACGCTTGAATGAACTGAATTGCTACCGCGGGCGGGATCAGCGGAGCGCCCGGGCAGCTGGTATTCGGGGGTAGTGTTTATGGCTCTTTAATGAATATTGGCTTCATTCGTCTGCGAGAGATCGTATCGCGGGCGCGCACCTCAGCTGGGGTCGTGGCTGGTGTTTGCACTCACCCGCGCACCCTCGGCGAGCAAAAACCTTCTGGCACGCCTGGCTAAAGAGCAGGTGGCTTTGTTGTAGTAGGGTATCTACTTACCTGGTCTTTTCAGCCTAACAGTGGGAGGGCGTAACGAGCACATCCCATCGCTGCAGCCTTGTTGGCATCCCATTGCTCCAGTCTTGTTGCTTCGAGCGCTGCGCTGTGAGCTGGTGCCCGCTCCTTCACCATGAAGTGCTGCAAAGCGTCAGCCGGGGCAATCTTCTGGCCATCTCTGGTTGTTGGTGTCAGCTGCGACCAGGAAGTATTTGGAGTCAGAATCTTGACTCTGTCACTTGTATGTTTTCACATGAGATGCTCAAGGGTGTAGGCTTTCAAGAGAGGCTCATCAAATGCAACAGAATCTCTGGAGATGCTCTTTTTAATGAACTGAAGATTTGCCATGTTGAGATGAGAGCTGCATGCAGCATCTGGCATCTCCTTTTCTGACGGCTAACTAAACAAGAAATACATTAAATTCTTACTTTACTGTTCTTGTATCCATGTAGCTAAGATTTATTTTGGTTTATTGAGCCTCACCACTCTCCCCCCACCCCAAAATGTTTTAGACTTGCCTTTCTGAATTTGAATACTACAGAGAGACACTAGAAAATGAGTGGTTTGTGGCAGAAATGGTAGGTAGACTTCTCTTAAAGAACCTAGTTAATGAAATACTGATAATAAACTTGCTGGGTATCAAGTGCAGCCTCATAGCTCCTTGAGAGCCTGGAGCTGTTTCTTAGATATTTTTCCTTTATAAACTTATGTCCAGATGAAACTGGCCATTCTGTACTTTTTGAAATGCTTGCATTAACCTTTGTGACTGCTACAGGCTGTTGTATGGAAGGCCAACCACTCTTAGAATAATAAATTTAATAAGCCTTGGAAACTGAGAGCATGTTTTTGTATTAACTAAAGGGGGGAGGGGATTAAATAGCTCTACTTTTTTTTTTTTTTTCTTCTCCTGACTCTCATTCTCCAGCTGATCCTTTTTCTCTTTTATGTTGTATGGCCTTTTTTGGTGTCAGCTCTTAAAAAAACGTCATTAAGCATGAGGTTCAGGCACTTCAGAAAGTCTGCTTTAACAAAAAAAAAGATTTTGATGGTGAGTTAGTCAACTAGTTGTGTGCAGCTATTTTCAGCTTGTTGTAACAGTCTGCCCTGGTGTAAAGATGGGCTTACTCTTTACCTATGCAAGACTTGAAGTTACAGTGTGAACGTTAACCTGTAGCTGTAGAATGATTGGCTTATTATTTCCATAGGAAGAAGAGCTGTACATATTAAGGAATTTTGTGTTTTGTGCATTTATGTTGGGTTCTTGCACATACATGAGCATCAAAACAAAAACAGAAGGTCCCTTTGCAGGTTCCTCATGTTGGGCCCCTGTGTTGCAGCCTGCAGGCAGTGAGGTTTTCTCCTGTGTGTGCAGTGTGAGGCAGAGAGCAGAGCAAAGGATGAAGTTGTTTCTGCTTGCAGTAGTGTTGTGACAGAGTATTTGACACAGTTTTGGTTATCAGTGGGGCTGAGTGAGGGAGTTTAGTGGAAGGAGGTGAGGACGGATGAGATCAGGTTTGCTGCAGCATGGACTCAGGAGTCAGTCCATGCAGCAGTCCACAAGGAGTTTAGCCTCAGCCAGCTCTTCCCACACTTGCATAGGAAGGTTCTTTTCCTGCTTTTAGCTGGATAGGACCTGCATTGATGGAGACTTCATTTCTGCATTAAGAAGCAGATCCCAAGGAATACTGAACATCTGAAGCACCTTCCAATATTATCAGGTTATTGAAAGCATTCAAAACCTGCTCAAAGTGAAGTCGGTTGGAGCCTGCTTGGACTATGGCCTGAAGTTTCTGTGGGCAGATACCCAGAATCTGAGTAGGGCCTCCCCTGCTAAGAGTGTGATCCTTGATTTTTGGCTAATGCCATTTGATAATAAATTGGTACTAAAAGAGTATCTTCTGTGATGCGCTGGTCTGTTTTTGCGGTATTGCATTGTAACAAAAAAGTATCACTGGCCTCTGTGTCATTAAAAGCTAGAAGAGGCTCTTCAGCCTGGTGCCTCTTTTATTTTTGTGTTGATGTAATTATAATGTTAGGAGTCATGTGTTTTTTGTTTTTTTTTTTTTTTTTTAATCAACATGACTAAACCAGGTTCAACCTCTAAAAAAGAATACATCTTAACTCAGAGGTACCTTTTACTTATACATGCTGTTCTACTTGTATTTAGTTAACTCTTTTAAAACTTATTATGAACACAGCTTGTGTCAATGTAGATTTGTAGATTTCTGTAACTACATAATCTAGGGTACTGTCTGCACCCTTCTTCAGCTTCATTCCTGCTACACTGTGTCTGGAAGGATTTTAGTGTATTGAGAGACTTGTGTTTGGTGGCCTCTGTTCAGTAGATTATGCTTAATTTAAGAAATTACAGCATGATGCATCTTGTGAAAAGCATGGCATTTGACCAGTCTTACAGATTTTGCTTGGAGAACTTGTGGGGAAACAATAAAAATGCTTTGGTTTTTCTTATGTGCTACAATTACAATGCAAATTTTAAGCTCCTGACTAGACTTTCACTTCTTCAGTGGCATCCTCTGCACTCGATAAAGTTCTTACATGCATCCATTCAATATATCAGCCTGATCTGTGCAGAATTTTTAAAATCCACTTGAAAGTGTGATGTAAGAATTTGAAAGTGTCTCTTCACAAAAGAAAGGCATTATATTGGCCTAAGAGGTTTATAAGAAAAAAGCGATTACCTGTTTGCTTTTGTATTTTTAGCATTTTTATTAAGATAGCGCATCCCTAAATTATATCCCAAGATGCTATGTACTATCTTAGTTGTATATAACAGTATTTCTTGGGCAGGTATTGAAGAGCATATTCTGATCTGAAATGGAAAATAACACTTCTTGCATGATCAACCATTTTAGCTTTAGTGATTTTTTTTCATTTTTTGTCCCTTTACTGAGGAGTTAAACAGGAACATAGGTTCTGCAAGAGAGTGCACACTCCTAGTGTGCTAGAATCCTTGTTGCTTTGTTGGGGATTGGTTTCTTTAAACTATGACAAGTTTGGGGTTTTTTTCCTTCTTTGTACATTTGTTAGCCGATACAAACTACTCTACTCCTGTATGCATGCACACAAAACCTAAAATTTTGAAAGTTTTTGAGTAAATGTAACTAAATTTTCAAATTTTAGATGAATATGCAAATAGGCCTTGAAGTGACTTAAGAGTTTCTGCTTGGGGACAAAGTCTTTATTGTTTGGGGTAAGCTGCATATACCAAACTGGTGTTCTTAAAAATAGGTGATACTAAAAAAAAATAAAATGTTTCTGAGCAACTTTTCTTTCTTGGGCAGCTTACTTTTAAGGCCTTTCTTCTAAATAGTTAGGCTCTTTAATTTAATTGGACAGGTTAGATTCAGAAAGTGACAGTACGGGACTGATCCAGATTACTTAGTGATTCTGGTCTACTTCAGATCCTGTCTTTCCATTACTTCCATTGCTCAGGTTCCATTGTTTGGTATCTGCAGGTCACAGAAAACATTCTTTCTTATACTACAAATGCATTATGGAGGCATATATTTGAAGGTAAGAGTTTTACTTCACTGAAACTTTGTAAACTAGTAGACACTGTTCTTTGAATGAAGAAAAATGGGTAAAGGTCCATAGTAGCAATTCTGTATTTTCCCTCTGAGGCACATGTATGTTTTTGATACATTGCCTGCAACATGAGCAGCAGCGGTCTATACACAAAGCCATGGTGTCTTAGTGTTTGCTGAACACCCCTCTCGTATCAATTCTGTCTTGTAACAATAAGGATTATTTGGACTCTGTGTTGACTCATGTATCAGTTGTAACATCCTTGAAAATTTGCACCTTCTGTAGAGCACAAGGACTTTTATATTATTATCCTTCCTTCAGTTTGGGAAGTTGATTCGACACAAGGATGAGGGGTCCGACAGTTGGTTCAAAATAAAGATATAGCTGAATGCAGGAAGGAAAACAACAGCTATAAAATCAATTAGTGTACAGGATGCATGCAACTGAATTAGTGTTTGGATCAGATGTGAATCTTTGAATTGAAGAGGATAACGCTTACAGTTGTAGGTTTGCATTGCAGAGTGATCACAGATGACATGAACTTAATATTTTTTTCAAATGAAACCAGATGGAAAGACATACTTCACTAATGGGTTTTTACACCACAGGCCTAGGTAAGAGCTAGTTCCTGAAGTATGTAGTATGAATACTTGGTCTTCAGTGCTAGCTTTTGCTATGTACTACTACACCATGTTGCTCTGCAGTATGCAGCTCCTGAATTCTTCAGTCAGACCTCCAAGCTTGAGGCAACATGGTGATGAATTTCACAAAAGGTTAGAAATGCAAGCTTCTAATAAGTAAGAATATCTACATTTAGTAAGGACAGAATATTCCTTCTAATACCACACGCTGATTAACATTTTTGGCTTGTTGTCAGTATCATCAGCTCATGTTTTTTAATGCTGCCAGCTTGTGATGTTTATTCTCTTAAACTGAGTTCTGAAGTTTTGTGATTATGTGAGGATATTAGCTCTCCATTAATAAAATAAGCATTTTTAGTTTAGTTTAGAACCACAAATGTGGGCCCAAAGAGCTGTAAAGCCATACGAAATAAAACCACAACAGTGTTTAAAATCTTGTGCTTCTTTGTGTTTTGGCTCATACTGCTCTGCAGTGTGTTGGTTTTGCTGTTTTTCACTGTGTTTGCAGCGTAACTTTCTGAAGTGCAAACTTCTGACTGTGTAAAAGTCCTTGTGGACATAAGTAGGGTATTTGCAATTGAATAAAAGATCGCTCATCTCATGCTGGAGCTCTTCAGCATATGGAATTTCTTTTTTCTCACTGGCAACCTGGTAAGGTGACTAAATTAATTGCTAACGAGTGTGTAAATAACTTCCTTCTTTCTGAGGAAGAGAAACAAAGCAGGAAATGTAGCTGCCAATCCTCTCATGCTACATGCAGTCCTGCCCCAGAGCTTTGTTGCTTATAAGAATAGTAAGAACAATATGAATCTTTGTATGATGCTCTGCTGTATGTTTTGGTGGAACAACAGAAGAAAAATTTGTTCACAGGACCCACATTAGCTTTTGGCATTGAAGAGTCTGAGTAAGCAAGATGGCATCCAAGATCCACTAGGAACTGTTGATATGGAGGAAGCAAGTTTGCAGATTTCTTTTTTTGTCATGACTTGGAGCTTTTTTATGGAAGAAGCATCTGTTTTCTGAATTTTACTAGCTTTTACAACAACTACTGCCTGGCCTTCCTTTATATGATTTTGACTCTAATAGAGGTGAAAAACTTAGAAGCAATTAAAAATGAAGTAATTATTTCTTAATCTGTAATACAAGTTTCGTGAGAATTACAAATGAGAATTGACAGCACAGCTTTGGCAGTCATTAAGAGGGAGAAGTGAATGCAGCGCTTGCAAGTGAATTTCATGTTTGTGTTTAGTTGTATAACCTGCATATGCTTTGGATGGGCTGATGCAAAGACAAATATTAAAAATGCATATTGAACCCAGGAAAAAAATCATAGTACCTCTTTTGATATTCGTAATAAAATGACAGATGAAATTCAGTGTTGATAAATGCAAAGTTGCATATATTTATAGAAGAAGTCACATGGCAGTACAGATGCAGTACAGGCCCTAAAATACAATCAGTGCTCAGGAAGGGGAGTGAGGATCTGTCTTTAAAATGTCATCTCAACCCAGACATCTGTCAACAAATTTAGAGTATTAAGAAGGAAAAAGAGGGAAACATCTCATTTTTACACTACTTAAATGTAAGGTTTGCTCTTGTCGTACATGCTACATTTCTGGTTGCATCATCTCAGGAAGAATATTGAAAAACAAGATACAGAAGAGGGTGATGTGTTAATTGAAGGAAAGCAATTGCTTCCATACAAGCAGGGATTAAATAGTTATAGCCCTTCAGTTTGAAGAAGAGACAGTTGACTGGTATGAGGAGGCAATATTCTAGACATCTTTGAAATCGGAAGGAAAGGGTAACTAGTCAATAAGTAATTTTTTTCCCAATAGAAGAACTCATTGACAGTTGTAATCCAGGAAACTGTGTTTTCATTTGAGTGTAGTTCAGTTCTCACTTATGCAGTCATGTTAGGGAGGTCGAGATGAGTAGACCAGGAATTTTTACAGTCTCTTCATAGACAGGTTCATTGTGGGTGGTTATTATACATGATGTGATGGTAGGAAATCCTGAAGCTGTGATTGCTGGAACCTAAGGATAGGTCCATGAGGTATGATTCTCTGGATGTCCTGATGCTTTGCTGTGGGCTAAAGACATCCATTTCCCCTCAATGAGAGGACAGCTAGAACTAGTTCTGGAACAGGAAATTGCAGTTAAAAAATTGAGATATTCTGGGTGGTGTCCAGAAGTGCTCCCTGGTGTAATCAGAATTGAATTAACTGCACAGGAGGTGAGACTTTTTAATTCAGAGGGATTTATGAAGATACTTAATCTGCTCCAGGGGCACATAGCTAACAGATTCCTTCTGCTCGGAGGTGCTGCCTTGAAGTATGAGGAGAGGCTATTGGCTTTCTGATACCTGTGTTTTAATGAATTTGACTTTGTATGTAAGGCCCACAACACTGAGTAAACCTGAAACTGTATAGACAGCCTATGTAGAGAGGTGATGCACTCTACAATGAGTGATCTCTTCTCTCAGTGCTTTCTTCTTGCCTAGAAACTTGCATAATTTCAGGTTTCAGCAAGACTGGAGAAAAGGTCCAGAATTCTTGAGAAATGTCTATGCTGTTCTTGCAGCTATTAATTTTCTGCTGGCTAATCTGCATCTTTCACTGTCTGAGCCATTGCAGTCCTGGAAACAGTCATGGAAAAGTGTTCTACTGAGAATATTCCCTAAAAGAGAGGAGAGCATTGTTCTCTGGTGCATCTACTTGATTACTTTTTATGATGACAAGAGAGTTCTTGGATCCAGTCCTATTTCCTGTTCACATATCATTGCTTTTCCATCAACCTCAGGTTTCTTCTAGTCTCAAACTAAGATTTATTTTTCTAATGATTATGTGCAAGAAGATTGGTATTTTAGAAATCTAATTATTCAGCATTAAAGGAGAATATGAAAATATTTTATGTGTCTTTTATCCCTGAGAACAGTATTAAAAAGAATTCACGGAGTTTAAATTAGAAATGTTATTAGTGGAATGTACTAGAGGGGTGTGACATCTTGTGCAGAAAGGAGAGCCTTGGACTTACTAGTTGGAGTTCAGTACACAAAGTTAGCAAACAGCAGTTCTGGCCAAAGCTCCTCTTACCTTTACTGTAATGTAGTTGTGTGTGCATCTGGGTACCCATATGTTCCTTAAAACACATAAGCACTGAGAATTTGTTTCAGGCTTCAAACATAAAAGTACCTTAAAACCTGCATATTTTATACACTTGTATTGCTAATTTTTGTAATTTTATGCACTGAAAAAGATGCAGGTAAGAACTGAAGTGGAAAAAGTTTTGCCTGGAAGATCCAGCAATTCCAGTTCAATTATAAATGAACAGAAGTGTGCTTTGATCTTTAGTTTGTTAAAGAACTGTATCACCAGAAAAAACCCTCTAACATCTTCTTTTTCTCATGTTGCTTTCTGGTTTTGTGGTCTTGGATATTGGTCTCTATATTCACTGCTGTGATTTATTTAGGATTCTGTCACAGTGAGTTGAGGTCGAGGTGAGTATTTCTGCTGGATGGCAGAATTGAGGGTACTGGCTCCTGCAGTTCTGTCAGGTGTTGAGCCTTTTGTTTCTTTTCTGAGAACTTGGTTAGGATCCCCCTCCCCTTTTGCCCACCAAGCTTCATGAGGCTAGTACTTTCAACTCGGTGCTTGCAGCTTTGAAGTCATCAGTTGCAGAACATGCTCTAATTAATCTTTTCAAAATCTGGTCTCTTGTAAATATTGTGAGTAGGGATTTAATCTTGTATTTGCTGACGATATAGATCTATTTAAAACAATGGCTTTGTGAGTTGTAGACTGTCTCCTGTGTCAGAGCGGAATGAGATTTTTTTTTTTTAAAACACCAAATACTGAAATTGTTTTATACTGATATTTGTACTGATAGCTGAATACTTGAAAGAATGGACAGAACAGATGCTTGTTGTGAATTGAATGTTGCACAGCTGCAGGGCAGACATCTTTCTAAGTCCTTATGAACAGCCGTGTTTTTACAAGGTACGATTAAAATAACAAAGTCTTGGGCAAATATGAAAGTTAGCCATGAGTTTACTTTCCAGTGGGAGAAGTTATTTAATGTTTGTGAGATGACCCTTTGCCTAAGCAGAAGGGTGCTCTTTGTCAGAGATGCATGCTTATATTGTTTGACATATTTGACCTGATGACTCCGTTTTTCACTTTAATTCTTCACAGAAATGACTTCACATGTATAGTCTTTGTAGAATTGTGTCAAACAAGGTATCTTTCTTTCATAGTATTTGTAGGTATATTTTTACATTTTTTTTCTTTTATTTTCATGCTTACCGTGTAAAATCCTTTCAGAAAGCAACAATGAACTGTAAGTAAATTAAATGCAAATTTTCCAACAATTGTTTTGTTGCCCAGTTGTATGGTCCCAAGTGAGTTGCACAACCAAAGTAATGAAAGATTGCAAGTATCAAGAATAAACTCCCCATTGTAGCACCAGATTATCAACTATATCTTAATTTAGTGGTTTGGTGTGATAGTCTGAAGGATAGTATCACTAAACTTTTAATTATTTAAATCAATTCTTGTCACTTTTTCAAGGATTAAACTGAAATACTACTGTGGAGGGAATGCAAATTTTCAGAAGGAGGGATAGGTGAATATAATAGATATTAATAGTAGTGTTGGGTTTAATGACCCTTTTTACCACAATAGAATGTAGTTTAAAAGCATTTTCTTGAAGGCTTGAAGAAGGAATTATCTTAATGTTTCACTTGGAAATGTATAAGGGATACATTCATCGGTTCTGTATGTGACAGAATTCATGCCTTATGATAGCCTGTGGTTTCAGAACATTAACAGTAGCAAACCCAGTAACAGATGAGTAAGGTAATACAGGATGTAGGTTTTTTATTTCACTGAAACAAGGATCTACAGGGGCTTGCAGGGGAATTCGAACTGCAGCTTACTTCTCTCACTAATGTATAGTATGGAAGTACTGAATAAAAATTTTAAAAAGTAAATGATTTATCATGCTGTGCTTGTCTAGAATAAAAGCAAACTGTATACAGTGAAAAGCTGTAATGGTTTGCTGCTGCTGCATGTTTACTTTTCTAGCAAGCTGAAGTAAATTTACTTTGTTTATAAAGTTGTGTCTGCCAGTAACATGGAATCTGCCAGGATACTGAAAATGCAAACCACTCAGTGTATCACCTGGTGTTTAAGTATGTGCTTAAATTGCCACAGACCCAGGTTAAACATTAGGAAACTTTCTAGTAGAGAGGGTAATGAAGCAGTGGACTAAATTGCTTGGGGAAGTCATCCATCCCTGGAACCTTTGGAACAAGGTCTGCAAATACTGTCAGGAGGGGTATGGTTTATGACCCCGCCCCACCACTTTGTGTAACTGTAGGACTTCTTGAAATCAGTTCCTATTTCTCTGTCACTTTTTTCTTTCTGGGAGAAGCTCAGAGGTCAAGTGATAGACTTGGATGTTTGTTCTTAAAGCTGAAAAAAAAAATCCTTAAATTGAAATGGTGCTTTGAATCAGCATTTCCTTGTCATTAATAATATGCTAGATTACTTCCAGTAAGAAAAGAAAATAAACTCTGCTGTTGAAGTTTGCTTTCAGGTTTTTGTGCTCCACTTTTTGACTTTCAGGCAGTTCAGTGAAATACTGTTTGTTTAAAATTTAAATGTAACAGTT
>VYZT01037005.1:0-19292 GCA_013400735.1 Pomatostomus ruficeps
CCTGTTCCAGTGTCTCACTACCCCCATAAGGACAGAATTTCTCCCAATATATAATCTAAACCCAGCCTCTAAGTCTGAAGCCATTCATCAGAAACAACTTAATTGTTCCTATACACCAGGTAATGCAACCTTCAGTAATGTTTGTTTCTATAACCCAAAGCTTTTGCATTTTCAGTCCACTTCTGAAATTACTCAAGCTTCTTTCTGTTCTCTTGATCTCAAGAATATGTTATTCAAGCAAAGACAGAACTCAAATCACCAGAGCAGTTCAGAGGCCTGCTACTTTAAGAAATCAGCATGTTTAACTGAAAACCACAATAGCTTGTAAAGACATCTGGTTTTCTGCATTAATAAAAATCTGTTAACAGTTTCATACTCTTCAAAACTTCCGCAATTCATTGTGTTCTGTGATCTCTCAAAAACAACAGTATTTTCAAATTTATTACGAATATTTTCATTAACACAAAGTTTTCAGCTCGCTTGCTTATATCAATGTTCAAATATATTCACTGGTGACAGGATGAAATTAAAGTTTGACACGTTACTAAGTAAATGCAGGTGACTACTTCTTCCTGGAATATTTAGTAAAAAAAACCTAGGGTCTTAAAAGTAAAAATCAGCCTGAAACCATCATAAAGACGTATGACAACAAAAAGCTTTGTAGAAAAGAGATTTTAAACATATAAAAAGGGAGGACTCTTCTGCGAAAAAGTTTAAGACAATGCTTTGTATTTTGGGGCTTTATTTGTTTCTAGTGAAATTCTAAAGAATTCATATTTCGGGTTTTTTAACTAAATCAGGTGTTCCATATATCTTTAAAAATCCTATTACTGCCTGATTGTAAAGAAAATCCTTATTGACCTATGGAGTAAAGAACAAGAACTATCACAGCTGGGGATCCAGCAATGCTATGGGTTCCTGGCTTCCCTAAACAAGTACTACTGAGGAAAACTTATTTCCAATAGACATACAGTTCACTGCTGACTGATTTACTACATTAGTTATCCTGAAGTTGGAGCCAATGCTTTTTACCTATGTTCATTAAAACTATTCCTCCCCCAATACTACCTAGAGTCTGAACTACAGTCCCCCCGAGGCCTCCACCTCAGATTCTAATCGACATGGTAGTATTTTTAGTTTCTGCTTATCCCTCTCCTGAATTTTCAGAGATTCACAGTGAAATTCCCCAGGAATTCCTGGTACATGCCCTACCTGCCCCATTCAACCTGCCAGCCACACCAAAGATGCACAAATAGTACTGCTGTAACCACAGCAATAGAGATCAACACATTTAGTGACAGCATGGGCATAAAAGTGAAATCACAAAAGGGTTAAAGTAAACAGAAGAAATAGAAAATCAGCCAGAACCACACAAATCTACAGGAATGTATGACCAGGATGAATCTTAAGTTCAAATAGGCCATCCCCAAGAGAGCCACAGAGCAGTGAGAAAATAATTTGCAGTAAGCACAAATGATAATCAGTCTCTCCTTTGGTTTGTAAGTCTGCTGCAATCCCATTTATCTAATTTTAACAATGCTGCCCTAAAACATTCTGTAACAAACCTTGTGATGCCACCACTAATACAGAAGCCCATCTCTTGATTACTAATTCATGAAGTCTTTCACAAAACATGGGCATGTCTTCACAATTAGCAAACTTAGCGCACTCATCCGGCAGCTTCAAGGAACTCCGTGCAACTACCAAGAACTCCTAAGCGTAAGTCTGCATCTGAGTACCTTTTACAAGCAAAACAGTCATATGCAATATACATGCTGTTGACAACTGAAAATCCATAATTTCCTCACAAAGTTCAGTTGAGCATTTAGTACAATCTTACATCGCTCTCAGCATTCTAAGCACAGAACATTCCTGAGTTGTTCAACATGCAAAATCTATTAATTGAACACTCTCAACCCAAATAGCTGCTCAAGATTTAGATATGCAGATTCTTTAAACAAACAAATTCTCAGTAATGTTTCAGGGTTTCTGATCCTGAGTAAAGAATTCTTGCAGACTTTTGAATAAACAGCATCTATTACGAGGCACTTGGTCTCCCCTCCAAGCAGTTAAAAATGAAAGGAATGTTGTTTATCATCCTAAAATAGCTCTCAGTTAAACACTAAAGTCATCACCATTGGTGAAAAGGCAATTTCAGTCACATGGCATTTCAGTTTTATCCTTAAAATCCTGCACATCACACAGGTCCTTCCTGCCACTGTATTTTCAGGTTTGACATGCATTTAAAATTCCGCTTCCCATGATTTCTCAATTTCTCAGTTTCATAAAAATATCACATCTCCTTGGAAACCTGAACACAGTACAACAAAGACGGCTGGGTCTAAAGCTTAGAAGCAGGTTAGAAAAACAACTGCATTCCCTAGTTAGGATTAGCTTCAACACTTCACTTCTCTTTATTAATGTATCTCACAAGAAGCTGTCTCTCTCCCCTCCATTAAATCTCCTACTTGCCTTCTCAGCCACTCACTCAAATCCTATCCACTTCTTCACTACTAACTTGGACCTACCTTGAGGTTTAATTTCTAAGCACCTATGCAGAATATTGTAAGCAATTTAAGGAGGCTGGCAATACTTCACTAAGAAGTACACCTCCTCCTGCAAAACTGGTAAGAATGAAGTGAACTAAAGCACCTTTTGCAGAGGTATATTTATAATCTTGATCTTCATCAGCTGGTTTCTATACCAAGTGCTCTTGATCAGCACAAGATACCAAAAAACAACAGTGAATTTCTACTGAATTTCTATTCCATGCCCAGGTGTAGCTGCCAAAACTCCTGGCTTGGGAACTGCTGTTTAGATAATAAGGCTGCTGCTACAACCAAAACCCAACATTTAACTACCCCAGTTCAAGAACCTTTTATGTACTACTCTAGTTGCTGCAAGAAAAAAGAAAAGTGCTGCTTCTCATTGTGGATGCAGGACTAACCAGGGAAGCACAGACATCCTCTTAGCCCCTCAAAAGGGGCTCTGCCCCAGCCGTGTAATTGCCTACAGTAATGTTTCAGGTTTAGCCAACATTCCCCTTGCAAAGCCATCTTCACCATTACAACTCAACTAAAAGCCTAGGTATTTCCTAAGAATTACACATTTTCAAAGGCATGAAAGTTGTCTCTCCCAGGAACCTACAGTCTTTTCTCAACTGAAACATGGTGAGCAATTGGAATCATCCAGTTATTGCTGTTTAGTCAAAAGCCGTACAGAGAGACGTCCCAAGAATAACAAGCAGCATGGAAATATCAATATGAAGGGGAAAAAATCAGGAAGACTAAGATTTCCCCTGCCCTGCCAAGATAGAAAACGGCACACAAAAGGCAGAGACAAATTTCCTCCCCAGAAAACCGTAAGAACAAGAGACAAATGAAAGCTAACAAGTTTACCATCAACAAAAAGGGCTACTTCTACATAGATCTACCTGGCGAACATACTGCTAAGGGATATGGGACTGCAAGCCAAAAGTTTAGCAGCATTAAAAGGAAGAACAGAAGATAAAATTATATTGTAACAAAAAAATATTTGAATAACAAAGAGCTAGAATAGATACCAAAGTCTGTGAGTCTTTTGACACAAGTCAAACTAACAGGATCCCAGAGATACACCCCAGAGTATATTAGTGTCATAACTGCCTACTGTAGATGGGTTTTTTTTGCATCATCATCCCAAACATCTGTTACTACTCCTAATTAAAGAACAGATGGTCTGACCCAATATGGCAATTCCTATGACCCTATATTTATCAGCAGGTGGGGAAATTAAGTTTTTAGGTCTGAAGCAGCAAAGCAAGATTAACAAAAACAGATAGCTAAATAGGTCTCAAAGCCATCTGGTGTATGACACTTACTTGAAAAAAATATTCTTGAGGATTTCAGACAATGCATTTTCCATAGTCTCCGTACTGAGAAAAACTGGCTTCCACAAACTCCACCAGATGCAAATGTGACTTAACTCCGTAAACACAGAGGTTATCAAGATAACAAATGAGTCCTTTTTCAGGTTAGACTAGTGAAGCACAGCTCTTCCAGCTGTACACTGAAATTTGTAGAAGTGAAAGAAATAAGCATTTCACATAAAAGTTAGAGGTAATTTTCAGTATAACTGATCATTGCACACACCAGTAAAAGAAACAAAGAAAACAACATAGACAAAGGAAATAAAAAGCCTAAGAAGGGTCAGGGGGTTTTAGCCTATATGTTTTAAGTGTAGGTTAAAAACACGCAGGTGAACTATGGAAAGCTGCATTCCTGAATCTGGTAACAGATGGAGAAGATAGCTTGAAATAACTAATGTGCACGAGAAGAGGATGTGAGTGAGACTGATACTGACCAATAAGGCAGGAGTTAACATATGAGGGAAAGTACACTTGCATAAGTGAGTAACATCTCTCCTCCTACGAGAAAGCTTTCAAGCTTAAGTGGTAAAAAAGGGAACTTCCAGTAGTATATGCCTGTATGGGTATTTTTTTTAATACTCTGTTGGAAAAAAAATTAAGCGGATGGAAAGTTCTATGTTCATGAGTCATGGGAACTTCTGATGAGCCTACATTCTGAAAATGTGCATGATCAAGCTCATTATGTTGCCAGGAAATACTATTATTGAACCAACATAAATGAAAATTTCCCTTTCCACTTAGAAACAGTGATAGGGAACGAGCTAATACACATTCTTAAATTGAGTCACCTGTTAGAGAGCAAAGGAACAAGGAAGCTGGTTACTAGGACATTCTTTGGGAAGACAAGAAGTGTTCCTCAGCTCAACTCAAAAGCAGGATTAATGCGGCAACAGCGATTAGTCAAAAGGTGAGGCCTCCTCCCAGTCCATGCCAGCAAAGCACCTCCTCCACAGCCAATCCAGTTCTAGACCATTACCAAGGAATGTAAAGTAATTTGAGCATTTTATATGAATCTTAACTTTCACTAAATAAACAAGACAAAGGTGCTGATTTCTTGTACATGGAGAATTTAATGAAAAAACCTCCAGAAAATTCCTAAAAAGGAAAGTTTAAGTCTCAAATACATTCTTATGCTGGAGATTTCCAAAATGGAGAAAGGAAGGCTCCTCTCATACCCATCACCTCTTCCCTCTGGAAACATGAACATCATTAACCTGCATCACAGAAAAACTGCTCACAACTTTCTGCATCTGTTAGTTCATAAAAATTTCAGCACTTGAGAGGGGAAGGTGGGCTCAAGTCATTCATAGTGTATAATCCCATTTATCTGCCTTTTTAAAAAATAAGTCATTTTCATCACAATCTTGGAAACTATTTATAGATATGTGGTTTTTAGACTGTATATTAATAGAGCCTAAAAATACAAGACTGAAAGTTATTTTCCTCCCCCACTGCCATTTTCCTTTTCAGTCCAGTGTACCAGTCATTTACTCTGTCAACCATTATTCTCACAGTACTTTAAAACCTATTTCTAATACAACTAGTAAGCTGCGAAATGCTTAACTTTCGTATGGCTGTCACTCTAAAGTGTACTCTCAACTCCTGAAAAACCATTAGATGTGACTGATTTGAGTCAACCTCCCAATCATTTGGTTGCCTGACACAGGAGAGGTAGAGATTCTGTGTTGAGGATGGTAACTCACCAGGCTGCCAGTTAAAAAGCACCATTCACAGAACCATTTACCACTGAAAAAATAACTTGACTACTGCATATGTAAGTTAAAACATCCCCAATATAACAAAAACCCATTCCACTGTGTGAAGCTAAGTGTCTCCTTTGTGCACATGTGATGGGGTGTGCACATGCAGGGGGAGGAACAGAACAAGGATAATAACATTTGGCTTGAATCCATTACTTAATTTCATTAATTGAAAAATATTCACAGATACTCTTAATTACGGAAAAACTGACATAGAAAAAACAAATCAAAATATTATCTCAAAGTACTTTGGGGGGAAGTGAGTTCAATACACACAAATGACAGCGACTGAATATATGAAATCACACTGTACTGACTTAGTTAAACCACTGCCATTCCTGTGCATGAATACTCTTACATAAGATTAAGCCATTTTTCAGTTTATCTTGTTATTTACCAGGAATACTTCTACTTCAGGACTGATCATATTTTCTAAACTGTAGGGAAAAAAGACACTAGCCATTCCTGAGTATTTTCTACAGTGCATTTATGATTTGAGATTTCACAGCATGGTCACACAACTCTGCACTTATGCGAGCCGAAGAAAATACTTTGTTCAAAGTGACTGAATGCCTACAGATTTCTGTATTAATCTAAATATACCTGCATTAAAGTATTGAATTATTGGATAATATTAGAAAAACAGGCCTGATAATGCCACATTTCTGAAATTATAAGAATTCCAAGTGAGCTTAAAACAAAGTAAATGAACTTAATGCATGCAAACCAGAAAATTTTACTGAAATTCATAAAAAGGGAACTATTGTGAACAAGAAAAAGCTGTGATTGCAGATTTCAAGAGTTCAGTGCAGTTATAAGAAAATAAAAACACCTGAAGCCATCACAGACTCCCCTTTGAAACCAAGCACTTTCCTGATAGCAGACTACATTATTCCCCCAAAAAATTTTCAAAGTGACACTGCATACCACAGTTCTTAAGTTACCTAGGACACAAGGAAACCCTCCAGATGTAATCAAGGAAAATAAATACCTGCAAATGGGAGAAAAATAAGAAGTATGTAGCATGTTCTTTCAAGCAATGCTTAAGAGTCGTAAAAATAAAAACAAAAATCCATAAGGCAATAACAAACTAATAAAAAGCAACACCAGCCTCATTTATAAATCTTCCATTTAGTATACAAATCACTGTATATTAAAAGGACTGTGTCCTGTCCCTTCTGTTGGGTTTTTCTTAAGGCTTTATGAGGTTTTTCTCTTGCACACACCAAATGCATTCTCAGTTAAAATGCGCTGTTATACTAACACAAGTTGTGTCAATATGCATTTGAAAATTCTTATTGTGTCTCAAATTTGCATTAGTCTCAAAGGGCAAATTTGAATCTGTTTTATATCACAGTTAAATATAAATTTTGCTCAGGTGAATTAAGTCCACATTTCTGACTTAGCCTATATCTTACTGCATTTGCAATTTTACAGGACAAAGCCTTTTATGGGTGCATTTTTCCTCATAAAAAATTAAAAGGAAGTTCTCCAATTAAAATATCTTCCCTACGGATATGGTAATTTTTAACATGTACACATGAAAAGAGCTATGGTGATATGCTGACAGGCACCTGAAAGACACTGACAGGCAGTAGTCCTTCATAAAGATGAGAAGAAATTATTTTACAGTGACAATATATGAAAATATCCTACAACAGGAATATTTGGTTATACCTACTTATACTGAGAATCACTGCAAACCTGACTATCATAATGCAATGACGAAGTTACTTTCATTTTCTCTAAAAATTCAAAATGCTGCTGCTAAGTATCAAGGAGGCATGCGAGGTGCAAATGTTCTTACTGAACCCTGCTTTGAGTGTTTCATACAAACCTATCATATTCACCCTCTGTAAGTATGAAACACAGCAGTAAGTGCTGAACGTTTAATGACAAGCAAACAGATCCACTCCTGTTTCTGAAAAGTTTCAAAACGTTATAGGAGGCTGATTGGGAAAAAAATTTTATCAAAATAAACTTTCCTGTAGCAATTTTTACTGGCTGTTGTTTCAGATGAATATTTATATATTATTTGTTACAAAAAACGCTTCAAATTCCTACATCTTTAAACACTAACTGTAACACTGAATGATTAGATGAAACTGCAGGTAAGAATTGTAACTGGGAAAACAAAATAGCTTTGGTACAAGTAAGTGCAGATGTTTACATAAAGGAGGCAGAAGAAAAAAGAAGCTCTAAGTTTTTACTGAATGCACTTTAAAAAAAGAACTCTTTTGTAAAATCATCTCCTAGTTCAAAATCCTTCACACGAATTATTCCCTAGAGTCATACATCTGAAAACTAGATCACTTGAAATACTGTGAAGTCCCTTTATAAAAATACGAGCAATTAAGCCCATAATTAAGGTTTCAGCTTCTTTGTCACTCATAGCACAGGTGGGTGGCTTTCTTTCAGATGGGACAAAAGGTCAAAGAATTTGTGTTGGGGGGCTTCTATTATTTGTAGGTTTCACCATTGAAGGTTTATGCAATCTGTATTTGTCATTCATTCTATATACCAAAAAAGCCTGATGAGAACTTTAAAATTTGGATAATATAGAAAGCAATAAAGGTTATAACTGGCATTTTTATGGTACCAAAGCTATGACTTCCAAATTCTTACACCTGCTTTCATAACCACAGGACAGTTGCCTCTCAAAGGATTGTTAATACAGATAATCCATTTTTTTCCTGTGTCGAGTGTTCTGCAAATGGTTCTGGCTTTTAGGGAGGCTAATCCTATTCCTTAACTATTATTCACGCCACCTAGATGTAGTTTTTAACTATAGGTGCTGCACAAACTGTTCAGTTTCTTTATTTATGTAGTTACATTACAGTAGATGGAAATCCTTCCTATTAGCAGACTAGGCCTTGTTCTTAGTACAAGACAAACATTTCTCCACTCTTTTTCTACATGAAACTTCATAGAAAGAACTATTCATTAAAAGCAAAATTCATTCACACAATTCTTTCCAAAGATTAGCACATGTACAAAAACAGTTGGGTAGAAGCCATTACTGAAAGGTAGGAACAAAAACAGTCACACAACCACAGATATTTCAATCCAAGTAAGAAGCAGCATAACATCAATCCATCACCACTGCAGGTCCCAACACTTTCACATTCAGACCTGTGTTCCCTGTCACACCACAATGGATGTAGGGTTGTTAGTAACTCGTGACCCACAGCCTCATAATCTCACCCAATTAACAGGCCAACAGCCTTCTGCGCCCCTTTCTTCTCCCCCATCCCAATCCCTGTAATGCCAGCTGAAGCAGCTCTGACTGTGTCTAACCCAACTCCCTCCCCTTCCAAACTTTGGCCCTTCGTGTCTCCTGCTCCCCTTGTCTCAGCATGACCTTTCTGGCTTTCAGAAAGAAGCAAGCTCTGTCTTGAAAAGGTGAAAAGGGAAAAACCCTTCTCCAGTGCATTGCTGCATGTCCTCAGCAGGCCCATCCCTCCACAAAGGAATTGCTGTTTTTTCAGATAAACACTACTATTTTCAAGAGATCACAGAGAGGTCCCTAGCAGGCAGACTCCTCCTGAGCATATAGCAGTTGGGGAAAGAGGAGACACGTACATCACATACATGCACGCAAAAGGGAATAATTATGGTACTAAACACAGCTCTCACTTTTAATAGCCTCAAGCCCAGAGAATTCAATACTTGATCTGAATAGTGCCCTAAAATGTGCTGCACCACGGGATTTCTGAGCATTATTTTGCAGTGGGAGAATATACAGCTGTGTTCTCCTAGACTTCCATATGTTTCTGCACTGCAAACCAGCATTCTGCATGTGTCTCTACTCTCAAGCTATCAAAAGGCTTCCCCGTTGATCTATCCAATCTGTGTTAGGGACAAAACAGACACTGACACCTCTGAGGCCATGGAACTTGTGCTGGGGGGCCCCACAGAGCCCAGAGCTGCAGTTTAACATTACAGCTTCAGAAAAGTTGGCAGCTGGCCACTGCCAGGAACAGGGAGACTGAACCCTCCCATCTCCATTCCCATCTTCTCTATTTCTGGCCTACAGTCATCTCCTCACATTACAGACACAGCCTCCAAACCAGTAGAACGAACTTTACTATATCCTAAAGATTTAAAGAATGCATGTATGCCTCCTAAGTAGGAAGAGAAAAAGAAAATATAACACAAGAATATAGAAAACTTATGGCTCAACTAAACTGAAATTAGCCTGCATTAGAACCTTCAAAGAAATGTCCCTTTGTGAGGGCAAAATACATACAAGGATCAACTTACTCCACAAATTCCTGTTGCATAGCTATTTGTGACATTGTTTATTTCCCTGAAAATGTGTGTTTCTAAATCAGGGAGAAAACTCACAATTTCTCTTACTTGAGCTGAAGCAAGCCTTGTTACAAACACACACAGTCCTTTACCCATACTGTACCATCTGACATTATGAGTTTCAGGATAAAAACAAACACAACGTTTAAGGAACTGATTAATGTACAGAATGTGTCCGGAATGTAAAACTCAGTATTTCTAGAAGAGAAGCTAACAAGTGGCCTTCACAATAATCATATCTGAAGAAGCAAATCTACAATTCAGCAATCCCAGTAAATCTCTACTTCCACAATTCAATGTTAATAATGTATTTAAGTGAAAATAAAGGCCTCACTGGACACCTATCTTCATAAACCTAGATATTTGCACAGAAACAGATAGCCATACTCCTGTGATGATCTAGCTAGCTCGAGACTGCTGGCAAACAAAGTTAATAGGCAGCTGAAGTTCCTTCTTTTTTCTCCTCCTCCTCAAAATGTCTAAACCAGAAAATTAAATCAATCCCTTAACTCTTTTCCAGTCTGGTTCTTAAAACCCAGAGTGGAACTTTTGGCTTTCATTCCCGTACTTATTCCCAAAACACAGCTGTAAAGTATAAAAATCAATTAATAATGTTTTGATATAAGACAGCTCATCCAGACAGTATACAGGACAGATTTACCATTCTCATCATTAAATAAAACATTCAGAAATCTCCAGAGACTTTTCACAAACATTGACAGAGACAAGTACTGCTTTTATCATCACTGTCTAAGCTTATAATAGAAGTACACTATTCATTTCAAATGACCATAGCCAAAAAAGTAGCTTCCCTTGAGCTTCAATCATTATTCTCAATTATGAATCATGAAAACCATACTATGTACAAAAAAATCGAGTTTTTAAATGTTTCAGACTTCTCTGCACACCCACATTCCTATTAATACATTCCACTAATTCATGTTTTGAATTTTATGTTCATAGAAAACACCTCCACTTACAGAAGAATGGTTCCTCCTGAAAATACCACAGGCATTTGAAGAAGGACACAGGTAATTTCTCTTCAAAGAAGCAGCAGCTAGTAAAACAGAAACAAAATTAAACAGAATATACAGATAAAATACTCTTGTTCAGAGTTAACTAATTGAAGATGTAAATACCCAATGAGTTGGAGAATGATATTCCTGAAAAAAAACAATCCTCCATTGAGAGCACCTGCCACAAAATCTCAGCAGTATCAAACTGCAGTACTTTTCTAGAAGAATAGTCTAAGTCATCCAGAACTTTTTTAACCCAAAAAAGTAATTATTCGCATTTTTCCTATCCTCAGAACCTCCTTTTGTTACTCATTGTTGCTTATAAAACAACCCCTCTCACCTCTCCCTGTCCTGCTCCCTGCGTAGCCCCTTCTCTTAAACAGTCTCTGGCTTTTACAGGCTTTCTGCCTCTCCTCCGAGAGTCTGCCCTCTGTCTCCCAGCCGAGCACCTTCTCCCTCCTTTCCGTTCTCCAGCCTGCTGGTATCTGAATCACAACCGCTTCCTCCCTGTGCTCCATGCTGGCTGCCAGCACAGGCAGTCCTGTTAGTCCTGAACAGATTGTCCCTGCACTGCCATCCTGGAGAGCCTCCGCGAGTGGAGCGGAGGGAAGCAATGGGGGAACACGCTCAGGCACTGGGGCAGGCTCAGGTGCCTCAGCAGACCCAGCAAAGTCTCGCCAGTGAGTGAGGCAAAATGAAGGTCCTTTAGCAAACTTAGGTACCAGAACAGTAAACATGAGTGTGTACAATCTGTCTAAACTAAAAGTCTTTGACAACAAAAGCTTGAACTGGGACAGCTCCTTCTCAGTACAACAGCCCCTCTCTGGCTGTTGTCCAGGTGATGGGACTGCTAGAGCTATTCATCCGAACTGCAGTTACCTAAATAAAATACTGGGTATTTTTCCTGCACTGCAAATCCCAAAGCTGACTGATGAGTCAAGATTTTGAGACTAACATTTCCAGCATGGAAATTAAGACAAACCATCACCCTGTGCAGACTTGACTTGCAACACTAAGCTACAAATCTCAGAAAATTCAGGACTGACCGATAAGCAACTCTGCCTCTGGTTCAGCAGGGCATGTGGCTGTAGGCAGCCAATGCAAAAAACACTGCCCCATGAGGCAGTCATTTAGAAAAGGTTAGATTTTAGGTAGTAAAACATCTCAACCAAATCCCAACATAACAGCTTCAAAAGCTAAACTGCAGGACAGTTTTTCCAAATGCGTCAGAACCTGTACTGCAACACGAGCCACCATGAAATGTTTGATTATCTGAACTAAGAAAGACATCTAAGAGATGCCCTCTGTCTTTAACAAGACCATACAAGTGCACATGCTGTGCACTGCAGTTCAGACCATGCACACATCCTCCCCCACTATTCCCAGATGAAAGACCCTGAAACAACCATCAAATCAGCAGATGGGGAAAGCCAGGACCACCCCTTCTAAGAGGACATCAGTTTAAAATAATTCAGTGAATTAATGTGTAGACCAAGCTCAAGATTTCTAATTTTTTTTTTCCATTTGCAACTTCTATTGTGTAAGCTGCCTACTTTATCCTCCAGTGGCTTTGGGTTTTGGTTTTTAATTTTAAATCTGCTTGGGACTTCCAAGGAAACAGAACAACTACAACTACAATTTGAGTAGCACACTTGATTATTTCAACAGTTGTTCGTAAGATTAATTCCATTAACAATGGAGAAAAACATAAATAGAAAAGAAAAACCAACGTTCACCGTAAAGTGCAACTTTTTCCTAAGATCAGTAACATACTTCTGTTGATTTCAGTCTTGCAATTATTATTTTTTAGCAAATATCCTTAAACCTTCTTTCCATCTAAAACAAGCAAACTAATGTAAAACTCTGATGCAGAACTACATTTTCAGTCCTCCAGCCATTTGGAATTATTTTCTACTTGTTTTGCACTTAAAATGCCTTCCCAGACATGACAGATTAAACAGAGGCCCATGTGTCAAGCAGAAGCTATCAGAAAACCTAGATGGGAAAAAAACCCTAAACCAGATTGAATTTGCATCTGTTTGTCTTGCATTCCTCTTTAATGCCTTGAATTTACCAGTATAGTCTATTTCATAGAACTACTTCGGAGGTGGGGTTTTGAGTGTTCTGTTAGAGCTGTGCAATTGGCAGCACCAGCAAAGGATGTTCAGTGCTGGCTCAGTAATTCACTAAGAAATTCATCAAACAGCACGCATTTAGGAAAAAGAGTCATTAGAGATTTCTGCATCACCTCTGGTCTCCTTGGCTTCAGCTCTCAGCACACGTAGTTATGGTTATTTGAACAGACATTTTCAAGCACAGTCCTTCACTAAGTGGTTCCAGTCAGGAACAGGGGGGGACCTCTCAGCAAGGCAGTTCCACGGTCTGTGTTACAGGGTGCATTTATAAGATACCCAGCAACACTCTTTGGTCCTGAAGCTACAGCAAGTCTGCTCAAATGAGAGATTATAGTACAACAAAAATAGTCATACAAGCCATTCGTCTGTACAGCATTTTATATCTTTGCAAGCCAAGAACCTCCTTCTCTGTGCTCTTTTATACCATTGTGACTAAGGCAAGAAGACCTTTAAGTCAGTCCCAGTCTTGCCCAGATAGGAACTGAAGAAAAACACCATACACACAAATAGGTGGTTAGCAATACCAACAGAGAATTAGTTATTCCCTCCAAGTCTTCCTGAGTGAAATACCAGTGCAGCTGAGCTCTGCAAGGTATCTCTGCGGGTGGTGGGCTACAAATCACACTCACAACACAACAACAAATGACGATCATTATCTTTAATTCTGAAAAATATCAACCCTGCTCTCCAGTTCATTAAGAATGAGTTACTTAATGGCAGCTTTTCAATACCATGCTGGCTTGGACAGCCCACGCTGACTGATTCTGGATCTTGCCCAGGCTGTCAAAGCCTCCAGAGATGACTAAAATTGTGGTGGCACATACCATTGCTAGCCAATTTTAGAATCTGGTATAGATAATGAAGGACCGCAATACTCTAGGACTCCCCAAGGAAGAGGCCAGAAAGTTAGCAAAGTAACACTCAAAATAAATTCTCCTTAAAAAAAACCCCAACTGATGTTTGGATTAGAATAATTAATGCATAGTTTAATCCAGCTACTTACAAAAATGCACACTAGGATATATAGAAGAACTAGTCTATATGATTTCTAAGGCATTGTTGATTTGCTTTGAGGATCAGTAAAAGACAGGGATCCCAGAGCAAGATGAAACAGAGTATATGTCCTTTAACAATAGTAGCGAAGTGGGAAATTACTTAAGAAGCAAGACAGACAATGTAATTCTGATGCTTGGAGAGATTTGGATATATTGCTGGGGGATAAGCAGTGGGATTTAAGTTAGGGGAAAGAGATAAGTGATAGTCGGGAAGCTGCAAAACAATATAATGTTCCCTCTTGGGTAAATGTCTTATTGAAGCAACAGGTGCAGCTTACGTAAGTGATGCTTCTGACAGTGTTCAACATAACCTGGAGACTATAAATCCAAAATAATTAGCGTAGCTAAGGGTAACTACTGGAAAATTCGCTTTCAGAGTACCAATGCAATGGTTCAGTATAAAAAAATAAACCAAAACCAGAAAGGATTTCAGGTTGGTACAGTCAGAACTTGACCTGCAGCATATTTTACTTAGTTTATTAATTTTGGTGACCAAATACAGGCCCCCTTGAAGAATCTGCAAATGATGCCAAACTAGGTGGGAGGTGGTGCGGGGGAAAGGGGGCAGAAGTTGCAAGGAATATGAAGGAGATGATCCTGATTCCAGGTGAGCTTAAGAAATCAGGGATTCTAAAACACATTTGATAAAATCCACACAGGGGAAAGCAAAACAAAATACCCTAACTCTGAAAAAGATAATTAAATTAAAAACACACACACATGCAGAAACAGCCATATTAAGAGTAATAAAGCAGAAAAGAGAAGCTGTATAGGATCACAGACTACAGAGTCATAAACCTGATATTCATCCTGAAAGCCAAATATAATTTGACTCAGTAAGACTACTGAGCACATGTGGTTTCAAGTCTAGTCAACACCACTGTCACAGCTTTGAAATACCACGTACATAATTCTTGTGTATTCTAAGGAACAGATACTAAAAATCTAGTTCTGAGATTACTAAAAAGAGATTGATAACAACTGAAGAAAAAATCCTCATCTTCTTAATGCAGTTATTTGACTTTCCAAGGGGTGTCTTGTTGACAGTAAGTGGGGGAAAAAAAAGCGGTCTTTATGTACAAACTCATTTTTACAACTTATTTCAGGTGACAGTGCACATGAACAGATTTCTCCTCCCCTTCACCTTCCCTCCACAAACAGAAAAATTCCTTCCAATTTCAGTTCCCTCTTTTCTTGGTCTTCTTATAAAACTAACATGAAATTTTTAAAATAGAATTAGTAAGTGCAGTTACCAGAAAAATTTCATACTCGACAGTACTACTGATATTTGTACTACTTCTGCTTGTCAATTCACACTTCACAATTCATTTTTAATGCAGTTAAAATTTTAAAACAAGATTCAATGTGAAGATTTTTTCCTTCTAGACAGCAGTTACATTCTGACTCCAGCTGGGATCATACAACGTGTTTACACCATTAATATAAAACAATTTAGACTTTACCAACAGTTCTGTATGCACATACTTATTTTGTCCCTGTCACACATATATTTTAGCTTTGATTTTATTTTTCAGCTGTGCTGTCAAACAGCAGTAATATTCTACACTCATATTTGACCAAAATCCAGTACATATTTCCATCAGACAGACTCCGAGCAATTATTGGAGCTGGAGTGTCAACAGCACATACCAAAACATGACACCATCTTTCAGCATTTTCAAAAATTCAGACTTTGAGAAACCCATGTTTAGATTTTAGATGACCACCATGCCAATGCCTTCAGTAATATTCCTTTCTGCCAAAAACTTAAGAATAGTACATTATTCATATATACACATTTTCTATGAATCCATGTATTGAAACTGAATGGCAAACACACACACACACACTCAGAGCAGCCAGAAAGCTACAAACAGACAGCATTCCCCTTTTCTTAGAAAAATAAGGATGCATATTTACTAGTTCAGAGATCTAAAAGCCAGAATAACATAAAAAAGCTGTCTGAAAACTCAAGACTCCTTACATGTCATGTGAAAATACTTGCTGAAGGACAGAACAAGACTTTGATTTCATCTCTAGGGCTATTCCAAATCATCTGTGAAACCAGACCGTGAGGCCTGTGTCCAACAGTCTCACATGATAAGGAATGCAAAACTCCTCCACTTACAGAAGAGTACCTGGAGTACTGCAAGAGGAAAGAAGTTAACCGCTGGCTTACATACAAAAAAAAAAAAAGTTATTTTTCTGATACTATGGACAGAATGCAGTGTGTTCAGATGCACTAGCTCCCATTTTCAGAAACAGAACTCAAAACACTCCAATTACCTATCTGCATGTATGGCAGATTTTGTAAAGTTTTAAAAGCAAACCTTACATTTGCATTCACAGAGAAAACATAAGGAATCTGGCAAACAAATTGGAGTAAAACATAACACAATAAAAGTAAAACAAGTTAGCCCCACAGCTTACCATATCCACCTGAACAGGGCAGCACCATTACAATGAAAGGGAGATAAATGCTACTGAAAATAGGGAATAGTGATGTTTTAACCATTCCCCTACAGAAGGGTGACCTCTCTCATAACATTTTTTTTCCCATCAGAAAACAATTGTCAAAAGTATTTGTGTCCTACATTTTGTTATTGTTTGGGAACTTGTGAGATACAACAAATGGTGGTGAGCTCTTAAGTATAGCAACACTGAACTTACTGACCCACAAGTCTTAAAACCCACCAACTCCCAGGTATGATAAAGGAATCTGTGAATCCCCTATGCCTCCAAAAGGCAAAGAAGTACTTTATGCAGAGAGCCCAGTGATTAAAAGAGACAGTAGTATTATTAATCTGTGGCAAATCAGCAGTATAATTTAAAGCTCATGGCTCTTTTGGTCCAACACTTTCATTTTCAGACTACCGGTTTTCTATGTATCAGGTAAATCTTTAAAAAGCATCTCTCTTAACCACAAAACACATAGAAAACAGAAAAACACTGTCTAAAGAGAATAAACAGCTGTCCAAACAACTACTGAAGTCCAGAAAATAAATCCTACATCATTGTGAGGGTTTTAGTCTTGAAACAATTAGTCAGAGGCCTCACAGTGCCACAAATAAAACTCCCTAGAAAATAGGTTTGTTTATTGCTTTGGTGATGGTGGTAAGGGACAGTCAAGCTTCTTTTTGAAAGTATTTGTTAGAATCAAGATAATTTTACATGAGACACCCTTTATGACCAAAAAAGTTAGTTCATTACTGAATTTGTACATGTGTACCTATCCAAATACAAGAAAGCTCCATCTGGTCCATATGAAAAGCACAAAACATTGGTCTATGTGTTACATTTTTTTTATTGATTGTACTGTTACAATAAAGGCATATGATTCAGAGGTTTCTCCTGTTCTTGTCTGATCTTGCCAGATCTATGACTATCCTGTATACTCTTATCAATACAAATCATGCATTAAAACACATACTGCAAAACCCCTCAGACTAATAAAAAGGACTCAAGAAAATTAATTATTAAATCTAGTTTATGATGAAAAATACATTAAACATTGGAGATATAAAGGAGCTTATCAGCTGCTCAAACAGATTTCTCAAAATGACCACCATCCAGTATAATATGAAATACAATATTTTCACAAGATAAAAAGTAAGGTCTCTGTGCCCTCTACGCTTTAATACATTTTAAATTTTGGTCCTATCAAACTGAAAAGAAACTCTGTGTACTCATGTATGGTCCTCTGCCNGTACTCATGTATGCTCCTCTGCCACAAAGTACAAACACATCTTGACATAGCTGTTTCTTGTTTTTTATACTACTTGCTACTAAAACCATTTCAATATAGTTCTGTAATTCCTTGTCAGGAGTAGTTCCTGTAGAAACACTATTTTTCAAACACTAAATGAAAATGGAGGCCTGGTGCATTTGTGCTAAACTAAACTAGTACAGTAAGCCACAAAGTTAACTGTAAAAAAGCAATCATATACAGATTAAATAAGAAAAATATGAAAACTGTTTTTATTTCAGCTGATTTGTCTAGTCATTAAATAAGGATAGTTTTGAATTTGTTTCAGCCATGACTAGAATGATCCTGAGCTGCACCAACAATCCAAACGCCAAGCAAGATGTACTCCTTCAACGCCTCACTGGTCAATTTGCAACTGAAGCATAACCCGTGTACAGGTATTAACACAGAATTTAATTGTTTTATAGGTAAATAAAATTTTCAGTTGAGATTACAGGACACGCAGCAGTCTTTACAAGGCTCACAGCTGGAGCACCAAACCCAAAACTCAGCCTCAAGGATTGGTTTCATTTGATAAAGGGAAGAGAAAGGTAGCAGTTCTTGACACTTTACCAAAGGACAAGAAAACGTCTCCTATTTTTGCCATAATAGAATTCTGGATGAAAAAAATGTCTGTCAAGAAAAAACAAAAGCAGTAACTGTAGTCCCCTGGTCACAAAAAGCAAGCAGCTTCTGAAGCACGCTCTGATTTTGTCTAATGGCCATGTTTGTTGACCCTTCCATACCAAAATTTCAAAGTATGTATTAGTACACTCTTGCAATTTCCCACATGCACAGTAAAGCTCTAAGGGTCCCAAAAGGTTTTCTGCATTGATTTGCTTCAGAATCTACTCATTCAAGGGAAAGGCTAAATCTCTGTTTTGCTTTAATAGGCAAAACTGGAGAACAGCTTAAATCCTGATTATATAAAAACATTAAAAGAAGATCAGCCCCAATCCTCTCTCCTCTGTAAATTAACAACTCCAGAAGTGTCCTCAGAGCACCGAGACCATTCTCTGGTGGCCCCTGTGGACTCAAGGTATACAACTCCACAACTATCCTAGAAAAAATGAAGAGCCATATTAGTTGGTGAACATAGAGTTACAGTTGAAATAGCTAACAAAAATGCAGTAGGCACACTTGGGGACATGTCAGTAGAGGTTTTATTGATCTGGGGTAAGCTTAGGAAAGTTTAAGCCCTAACCATGAAAACAGGAGCCCAAACTCTGGAAAATTTTACTTGCTGCAATGACTTACAGCTCTGAAGCACTCACTGTTAGGTGACTGTACCAAACAGAAAATCAAGTATGAAAAGCAAACCTAATTGTTGCCCTGAGTCCTGCAGTTCTCAGTGTTTTCTCTT
>VYZT01037019.1:0-23785 GCA_013400735.1 Pomatostomus ruficeps
TTTTTTAAAAAAAAGCAAGCAGCTGAGCACATTGCTTCTGGCTGAGTCTTTCTGTAGGTTGCTGGTTGCCAGCACTCACAAAGCACAAGTTATGTAATGTGCTCCTATCAGGAAGCCGAGTTCAAAAACATTTCATGAAGTCCCATGCTGTTCTTGCTGGAGCAATTGTTTCTGATAATGAAAAGTCTGTATCACCCTGATTCAGCTGTCTTGGCCCTCTCCAATGGCAGCACTTTGTGCTTTCCCTCAATCTCTTCTCCCTCTGTCCCAACGATCTCTGCTTATTTCTTAAGAAGACTCTTCCCTAAACCCCTTCACTGGCTTTTGCTAAAGGAAAAGAAAAATAAAGGAGGAAACATAGTTTTACCCCGCCCATATCTCTGAAACAAGCTGGTTTTCCTTGTTTATCATTTGGAAAAACCTCATTTCTTTGGCAAGTGCAAAAGAAACTCTAGATTTACAATCAAAAGATACTCGTCACAATGTAGTATTGATAGAATAGCTTTTCTGACTTGATTTTGAGAGTAAAGTCCTACATTTCAGAGCAATCTTTCTCCCAGAAATGTGTTTATTACTGATGGAATAATTTGAGGCACTTTTCCGGAAAATTCTGCAATTTTTCACAGAAATAATTATTGGGTGACTTCCTGAGTGAGGAATTTCATTTGTGGCCACTCTGCCACTTTTATATCATTAAAATCAATCAGGCACATGGATAAGAGCATGAAAATATTTAAAAGGTCTAAATTAGAGTGCATAAAGAGGAAATAATGCAGGATAGTTCTTTCAATCTGTGTTCATTAGGGGTTTTATGCCAGCACATGAATGTATAAATATTAGTCAATATATTTCAGCAAGTAAATAACAAAAATCTACTTCCTTGATTAAATTTAAATAGAAAAAATAAATTTAAATAAAATTGCAATAAGAGTCAGAATTAGTGTAAAATATCTGTACCAAATATCTCCTCAAAATGGAGGCTTGAACTCAAAACACTATTAAATTGTTCTTCCCTATGACTGTGTTTCCAGTGTAGTTGCTAATATACTTAACAAACAGCTCATTCTTTAAGAAAGAATGAAAATTTATTCATATTGTTGTGTCTAAAGAAATACAAAATATAGACCAAAGTATATTTGGGAGATTTGATCCATGACACTCAGTGAAAAGACTCCCATTTCTTTCAGCAGACTTTAACACAGACCCTTAGAGTCAGGATATCTGAGTAAAATTATTTAGTTTTAAAGTAAGGATTTGTAAGGTACTGGAAAAGTGTACTGATAGGAACCTTAAAAGCACAATTAGATTGACTGATAAAATATCGATATGTAAATCTCAATGCATTTCATCATGTGTGTTGAAATAAAGGAGATGAAAATTAAAGAATATAAAAGTTATTTCTAAAACAGCAACAGAAAGCTCTATTATTCTATCAGACAGAGTTAATTTTCAAATAATTATATTACATTTAAGAAGAATTTTTTTCTTCAACTTTTTTTACCTTAAATTTCAGGGATTTTGTTTGTTTCTTTGTCCACTCTAGTTTCCTCACACTGAAATGATGAATCCTAGAAAGAAGGGAATAGAAAGCTATCAGGCACAGTTTGTTTTTAAAAATTCAGTCTTCAGTTCTCACTTAGCCAAAGATCACAAGTACTTCTGCTCTATTAATTTGTGGTCTAACAAGACTCAAGCTGTATATGTGGAGGAAAATTACCCTTTGTTTCAGTAAAAAGAACACTTAGAGTTATTAAGATTAAATATAGATGGGTAAATAATAATCAAGGTTCTTTTCACTTTAGTAACTCCAAACATTAGTTAATTCTTGCTGTGAAGGTAACATCAATTAATTTATACCACTTTGAGACACAGAAACATTGACCATCTTCCCAAGTCAATGAGAGAATCAGCAACAGCAGTCAAGTGTTACAGGTTTAAGATCTAGTTATAAGAAACACCTTAGAAATTAAACAAAACACAAGAACTGCCTATCATGACTCAGACCTCAAATCTCACAACCACTTCAAAACCTCATGAGTCCTGCTTCCATGAGTTCCCAGTGAAAACCAGGCAATACTGTTTAACTGAACATAGGCCACAAGGCTATACAAGACCTGCTTCACTTTTTATGTCTGTAAAATAGGGCTAACGGTACCAACCTCTTTTAAAAATGCTTTGCATTTTTTCAGATCAAAACAACACAGAGCTAACTGATTTTGGACCTATGCCTACAGAAATCAAACATAGCTCACAGATTCAAATACAGTTCATAGTATGTCATTCCAATCTAGAGCTCTGAGAAAAATGAACAGAAAACATGGCAAGTGTCAGCTTGCTGCTTCATGAAAAAACATTGTGAATGAAACATGTAAAAGCAGCAGCTGCATAAGCAAAGACTAGAAATCCTGATTTGTAACTTACAGTCACTGAATGTCATACCATAAGCAAAATATTTATTGCTCCAAAGTCTTATATAATTTGGTATGTTTCCTCCCTCCAGTGTATTAAACTTTGAAATCTTAATGACTCATTATGTTGCACATGCTTTGCAAAATAATGCCAATTGCCTATGAATGTACATAAAACAGCCATTTGCTAAAGGTTTTGTTGCCTTTGCAAAGCAAAAGAAAACATGAAAATACAGTTACTGCATATGATCAAAAACACCAACAAACGTTTCAAGTCCTAAATACATGTTTTGGAGTAAATTTTGAACAAATTGTTGGTTAGATGCAAGAATTATAATATAGTGTTAGCTAATACTTGAAATCTTGCCTGGTATGCATGAATTTACCTGAATTTGAGCAAGGTCTTATGATGATATTCCTGGGCCTAGTGGCATTAACACTACTACCAAACAGAAATCATGTCAGTATTGATCTGAAGTGAGAAGAGAATGAGACCATTTGTGCTTTTAAAATACTGCTATGGAAAACAGAAATTAACCAACTGAGATGTTCACATGAGTAAGAAAGGAAGTTATGACCTTATAAAGCAAAGTAAAAAAAATGTTCCAAAATAAACCTTTCACAAGAAACCACTTTCTGACTGGTACCATTGACTTCAGCAGCAGTCAGAGAGACAGTAACCTGGAAATTTGTAAAACTGTTACTGAAGGAAGATAATTTATTTCAGTACCTAATCATCAAAACATTATTAGAACATGTTCATAAGATCTAACTTCAATTCCAGAAAACACAGACTACTTGCCCTATAGCCAAAAAGAGGACGGATTTTTGGAAAGCTGGGTGACTGATGGAAAGCACTGTAGTGCAAAAAGTGAAAATATCTACATTCACCAGTTTGCTCCACTCAGTTTCTCAGCACCATCACTTAATGTTCACTGCAAGGATTTTCATCAGGACAGAGCACAGCAACCTCTCATTCCCTGATAAAGTTTCAGCCTTGTTTTCTGAAACAGATTTTCCCTAGAATGTCTTCTAAACTGAAGCTTCTGCATGTTCAGAAAGTGGCAATACAAGAACTATCACCAGACTTGTGGCCCTACATTATTCTACATTCCAAGTCAATCACATTAATTTTGTGCAACTAGTCAACGATTTATAAGGCACAGTTGTGCTTGTATTCCTGTTGAAATGAAAAGACTTCTTTTTCATTCAGGGCCATCGCTTTAATTAAATCCTTCTACATTCCTCAGAAATATGTGCTAAAAAGCATGTGGTATATGTCAGTTCACTTCTCTTTAAGTCTCACTCCATGTCAGAGTAGTAGAAGGTGTTTGAATAGTAGAGTTGATATTTGTTTGAATGCTACAGCTGTCTTTGTTGGCAACGTTCATCCCATCTGCTTTTACCTATGTAAAAGCTGGGTATAGCCTCTAAATCTGATATAGGATTCCTGCACCCTACTCATTGGAAAAGAATTAGGGGCTACCAGAGATGAATTATCTCATCCTAATTTTAGGTAGTTTACACAGTTCAGATGAATCACTCCCTGGACACAGGTTTTTTTCTATTAATGAAAAAAGAAAGCTAAAAAAGAAAATTACTCATGGGCATCTAAAGTAAAATTTAAACCATTAAGTGTAGGTGAAATGTGTTTTACCTTTACTAATTGGAACTCCACTTAGGATTGGGCACTCTTATACTAACACCATGAACCTTCCTAGGCCATGCTAAGAAAACCCACAGTAAATCTCCACTCGTTAGTGAGAAAAATACTTATGGATGCTATGTAGTGACTTCTATTAAAAACATTAACTATTCCGGTCCCTATGGCATAGTGATTCATGGCATTACATTGTTTATGGCATCTAAAATAAAGGAAAATCTGTATTCTCCAAAATAAACACTGCAGAAGTGCAATATTAGAGAAGTTTATAAGATTCCAAGTAGTTAATAATAAACAGGACAAAAAAACATGTCCGTATGCTGGCAGAACACCACCTCATGAATCATGCACCTACTGTGAACAAATATTTGTTGGACAGCTTCACTGGGTTTTTTTAATGCGTCATACTGCATTCATGGGATGACATCTGAGAAGAGCGGATGAGCAATGAAAGAATAAATGTTTTGGGTTATAGTAATAGCCATTTTTAAACCTTTGGCTAGATCTTCTCCAAGACCTTCCAGTATTACTCCTAGTACTCCAGTGTAGTACTCTTTCCACTGGTACTCCTAGATACAAGAAGTACTAGTTCCATCACAGAGACACAGAAAAAATAAGATAATTATCTCAAAACAGAATAATTATGCATCCAAATGAATTGGCAATTTAAACTCATTATGTAGGAATTGACAAATGCACGGTAATCTCAACATGTAACAGAAAATTTTGTGGCTAGTATCAGCCTCATTGTCTTCCTAGATAATCTAATGATCTTGTGATCAGCTCAGGAGAGGCACGAGCATTGTCAGATGAAAGACTTGAGGCAACTCTCTGACTGTTGGCCAAAACCTCCCCCTCCTCTTTCCCTCCCCATAGCATTCAAAGTATTCTCTCTGCAATGAGGGTATGTGATCTCAGAGATCTGACAGAAATGAAACAGCCATCTCAGAAGATGGACACACCAGATCTCCAAAATACTTCTTTTTCCCCCTCCATTCCATGTTACTATTGGCAACAAAATGCTACAGAAGACACGTAAATTTTTAATTAAAATAAAATAAAATTTTAAATGTTTAAATATGTTTAAATAGTTAATGAAAACAATAAAACATAAAAATAACTTTTAACACAATGATGTTGCAAATACTATCTCAACTTGTCTGAAAAGGTTGGAAATGTTATAACAACATTAGTAGCAAAAGAAATCTTTCACTTAACACCATGTCTGAAACAGAAATGATGGTTATAACAATGGGAATTAGGGAAGAAAAGGCTACAATAGATATGGCCTAAGAAAACTGTGCACACCCAACATTAGGAAAGGATCTTTCTCTCAGGATTCTTTCTGGCCCATCCTCACTGTGTTCCTCTCCAAATACAGCATTAGCTGCCTGTAAAGCCAGTGAACAGGCATGGTATTGCAGGGAAAGGGAGAGGACAGCACAAAGCTCAATTAGAGTACATTCTGAGTAGGAATTATTTTATTGTCAGGACGGAGAAAGGAAATAGTTGGCTGAGAAAATCCCAGTGACAAGAGAAAATCATGAATGCTGCAGGAGGAGCTCCAGTGAAGACAAAGGCTGTGAACTCCCTCCTAGTGTTGTGGACTCTGTGCCTTCCAGGACGGGCCTGCATTGAGGCACCCAGTTGTTGCAGCCAGTGGAAAGGTACTTTGAGCAGCATGATCTGAATCTGTTTAACAGATATTCTGCTAAACCCTCATTGAAAGGATGGAGAGAAAGAGCCAAAATCGTTCTGTGTTATAGTTCTTCCTAAAGCATGTGGGGAAGTGGAAACATGCTTTCCACAGACAATACTGAACAAAAAGAACACGGTCTCTAGAAGACTGCACAAAGGTTGACTCCATCTGGAAGAATGTCCTCACATATGTCCACAACCAGATGAAAAAGTCAAGGAATGAAGAACAAAGGACACCTAGGAGGGATTGCAGACAGCCAATAAGCAACAGCTTGCAACACAGCTGCAAAGATCAATACAACTCTGTGTTGAATGCACATATGCATTTGGAGAGAGTGCAGACTGGACATTTTAACAGTTAATACAGTTCCCATATGATCCTATATGGAATACTACAGTCAGCTGAGCATCAGATTACCAGAACCATATGATGAAAACTAGGGAAGTTTCTGAGCTGAACAATGCTTTGTAATATATTACTATTTAATTTTCTGTATAAACACATTTATAGTACATCTAAGAGCTCTCAGAGAAAGGACTGTAAACAGCAGCCTGGTAGTATTTGCAATGTAAACACCAAGAATAAAGGGAACAAATTACAACTGTAGGCACAGAAAAGTAATGCATCTATAGAGAAAAAAGTTATTGAACAAAAAAATCAGGCTTTGGGCAAACATCTTTAAAAATTTGAGGGCATTTTCATTGCATGAAAACTAGCAGAACAGAAGATCGGGTGATTTAATAGGTCAATTCAAAACTACACTTTTCAGATTCTCCCCTGTACTAGCTTTCTAACTATTGATTGGAATGAGGTGAAACCTAAAGAATTTAAGGACATTCACAAACACATTCAAGAGAGCAATGAGGAACATGTCTGCAATTTTCTTTATGGACTCCTTTGAGAGTCTGCTTGCCAGAAGAGTGCAGAGGCACTGAATTAATGGTAAGACATGTAGGGCTAACTCAAGGGCTCCAAAACAAGGCCCAATTAAAAATTTATTCTTCAGTTTCTTCAGGCAATCACAACACTTCCCAGCTTCAGAATTTTTTTTTTTTTTTTTTAAGTTCTGAATTAAAATTTTTCATTCTTTTGCATCTTGTGGGTAAGAATTTCTCCAAGGTCTGTTTCTTTCCCTATCTTAGGTGGATACAGGTTTAAGAAAGGCAGTGAGTCCCACAGAGATGTCAGAAACAGGGGATAAAGATCAGTCACGCAGTCCTTCCCTTCAGCACATCAGCTGACTGACTGTACCTGAAACACTGATTTACCCAGAACAGAGATTTACAGGCTCTCTGTTATAATTTAACTGTTGGCACAGCAAAATATGTTGCATTATCCACATTATCCTCTGCAAAGACATGTTTCTGCAAAGAGATGCATTTACGTCTTATCCATCTGCGAGGCTCTACTGTTTGCAGCAATTACTGCTTGCCTGCAGACTTCTCTAATCACTGAGCAGAGAAAAGAATTCTTCTAATTGCTGAGAGCTTTTGGTTTCCCAAAATAGTTGACCTTCTTCCTTTTTGAAGAAAAAGCTTTCCTCTGCCTTGCTGCCTGCCTCCCCACCCCCTTCCTGCTGGCAGACATGAGAAGAGAACTGTGTTTGTTTTCACAGTAAATGGGAGGTCAGAGCAGTGACAGGGCTGATCTCACAGTTTCCAGCTGTAATATTTGATTTCTTTACAACTGCACATATGCAGAACTCAGAAACTGAACTAGTCCAGCAAGAGCAAAATGCATAAAACTCTCTCAGCTCAAAAAAAAACCCCCTAAAGTGTTTGAGTAGTGGCAGCACAGTCCTTGACATGAAAGCCAATATTCCAGCTAAGACACAAGGATTATTTGGGCCAAAACTGCTGAACTGCAGCTGAGCCTCTACTTCCACACACAGGGATATGTCAGCTTTTCAAGTGTTGAAGATCCCAGATTTTACAGTAAAACTAGACAAAACTTGGCATTTTTAGATCACCTGAAACTGTCCCAGTAGGGCTCAGGAAAAGAACTTCAAGGCTCACTTAGAAAGGGGAGGAAAAAAACAACTATGATTAAAAACTTTTGTTATCTCCCACTAACAGAGACAATCATGTATTAGTCATTATGATAATGCTGGTCTGCTGCTTTTAAGTTCATGTAATTTTAATGTACACAATTCTTGTCCTCAGCTTTACAGTAACATTACTGACATTAAGGATTTATATTGGTCACTTTCAGACTTTAAAGGGGTTTTTCTACTTAGGTTTTCTTTTCATTGGACAATGAGAAGAATGACAGAAAAATATCTGAACAGAAATTCAAACTAGATAAACAGGATTTTTAAAAGTAAACAGTTAAATTTTTTAAGTAATATTTTTATGAACCCTAAAACATGTCTGATCTTCTGCTGGAAAAACTCAAAACTTCTCCAAATGTGTAAGAGCTGAAGTCTGAGGAGGAAAGGAATTAAATAAATTAAATACAATCACTTGAGCGTTTTTGGCAGGATTGTTCAGAATGTTTAGATAATGGGCAACCAAAGGTGAAAACCTGACACTGTATTCCCAGGCCTGGCACTAACTTCATTATCTTTCCAGTTTTTACTAAGTTCGGGGTAGAAGGATTAATACATTTCTTTTTATTTTATTTTAATGAAAATGCTTCTCTCATGCATAGACTTTCAAATTGAGATACACCAAACCACACACTGTTCTGGAAGACTGTGAAATGCTTTCTTTTGCTCTCAGCCCAGCATCTGGGAGCCCAGCTATCCTGTGGCCCCAGGAAGTTAAGCCCAAGCCTGCAGACTCACCAACAGAGACCTGGAAACCCTGAGACCTCCTGCCTCCAAGTGAGGCTCCCAGGTTCTTAACTACAGCAGCTCCCAAGCAGACTGGCCCAAGGTAGGCTATGCTGCAGACAATTAGAAGGGTTTCCTTGAAAAAAGGCCCATTCCTTCAGCAAGCCTTTTTCACCACTGTTGGCAGATCAGAGCTGACACTTTGCCATACATTTTGTTTCATTCTCTTCAGCTTTATAACCAAAGATGTTATATATATGGAAAGGCTCCAGACAGCTCTAGCTGTCCATGTGTTCTTACCTTTGAAAGACCTTTTGGTGCAAGATCAGTGTCACGGAAAAGATTTCTTGCACACAGCATGGTAATTAGTGTGGTGAGCCCTACTGTTACTCTGCAAGTTACCACACAAACCTGACTTTTGTTCTTATTTTCTAGAGCCCACCTGGACAGAGTTGGTGTGCGATCCAAAATCTGTGATGAGAAGGTTCAAATAGCAGATATTAAGAGCTAGACCACTGCTGCAGACCTGGGGGTATTTCTAGCCTTGCCACTGTCTTCTCTGGAGCATTTATTCACCAAGCACTTCAAGTCAGTGGGAGCCATTCCCATCCTTTCTTGGCATAGATTCTTGCGAATTAGATGATAGGAAACACTGGCATTTCTTCCAAATCATAGAAACCTTATTTCAATTTGAATTTTGGAGAAAACTTGGGAAGTACTAATTACTCCAGCTGGTTCATTCCAGGATAAGCAAAGAGAGGAGAAAAACAAGGCTCTTCAGCTCTTGTTGCAAAGGAGCAAAGCAGACCCAATGCTCCAGCAAAGAGAAGCAGAGGTACAAGGCAAACTCCTTGGATGTGCCTTTGCAAAACCTTACAGAGCACTTCTCACTCTCTCTCACCCAGTCCCATTCTGACACCATCAAGGAGAGCAGCTTAAGGTGACTCTGGATTAAGCCAGTTGGAGGCAGCTTGTCCATAACTGCACACCAGCAGGGAACAGTTCCTACACAGCCACATTCACTCTGACACTGTGCCCTCTTCAAGGCAAACTATAGGAGACTATCGTCAAAGGTGCCCATTCCTCCACTCCGTGCCAGCAGCAATTGCTTTTGGTCAAAACAGCTCTCGGTTCACTCTTTGCATGTCTAGAGAAGCAACATGGAGACAATCTAGGATGAGCTGTGTGTCTCAAATACTGGCCAAACACATTATTAATTTTCATTAATGTGTGCTTGCTCTGTAAACATGGTTCTTCTGCATACTACTTGTATCAAATTACTTCCACACTAAGCTTCTACTTACAGATTTTCTAGTGTCATTCAGTAAATTATTTACTCAGCCTCAAAACACTGCTATCTTTCTAAGTATGCATTTGGCTATCTCTTTGCATGTTTACAGTTTGTAATCTTTAAATAAAATTATTGAACTGCAGAGTTCATTATGATAGAGATATTTTGCAGCATGTTATTCCATACATGGGATTTCAAGGAGATGATAAAAAGGAACATAATCCGTTTATTTTGCTCACACTCCATCCATCCCATTTTGTTCATATCTGAGAGAACTAAGGTTTTCTAGAGTAAGAGGTTTCATAGCTAACCTTTTCCTTATCCCTCTTTTGGCCCCAGTCCCCTATCAAAACACAATCTCCCACCCTGACAGAAAGAGCTCTTATGAATACAAATGCCTGTGGACAACTTTTTATTTGGCAGCTGTATAGCATTATGGACTTATTACCTATGAAAGAGTTTTACTTTCCTCAAAGTGGAATTAAAATGCATTAAAAAACCAAGAAAAATGTTATTTCACATCACACTGGGTCAGGCAGCATTAGAAAATCCCCAGAAGTAAAGGAGAAAACCATTTGCTTTTTTCCTGTACCATCAGTATCATCTGACCAACTGCTAATTGTACTGCTGAGGTTTTAAAGACCTCTATTCAGGTAAGTGCTGGCCAAAAAAAAACCCCTCTCATTCATCAAAGCACAAGTATTTCAAGAGTAGCCTAGTAACACAGAAAAGACTTGAAAATCCTCAAAGTCCAGCCACCTATGGAGTGATCATGTGAAAAAATGTCAAAGAATCACTTTTGTAAACGCTTAAGACAACTGCTACTGAGTGGTAAATACAAAATACTGCTTAATTGCAATTTTCAAAAATTCTTCCTGCTTTCAGTCATTATATGTCTGTCCCTCTGATAGAAATGGGAATTCTTTCAGTTTTCAAGCCTGTGCTCTCTTTTCATTGCAATGAGGACCTAATTCAGAGCTTTAAACTGTGTTCTGCAATGCATAATTAATCTGGCTTCATAGAGACCTGGACAAAAGACCCCATTCAATCTTCAGCTCCTTCCCCCTGAGATATTGTTATTTCTAAAAACTCCTGCCAGCTGGGCTGGAGGGAAATCTCAGCACTGTGGGAGAATGAACAAACTACAGGCCTCCAAGGGATTTGAAGTAACTATCTGACTAAATTGGATTAGAAAGTAAGGAAGGGGAGGGGAAGGAGGACTTATTCTGAAGTCTACAAAAGCTCATAAAAAATTCTTAGAAGATTTTCATATGGTGAAGGGGAGAGAAATATGCAAGTTTTTATAACAAAACTGAGAAAGAATTTTAAAACATGCATGAGTCAATACACTTGGGGATATTTGAAGGGATTACCACTGGTATTATTTCAGGAAAACTGTTGTGTCTGCCTCGGAGCTTTGAAATGGCATTTCTATGCAAAATCTGGGCTGCCCTACAGTCCAAAATAGTCATACTTTCCTTCCAGGTATTCGATACGTATCCTGTTTGAACCTATAATGTAACCTAACCATAAGTTGCTTTAAATTTCCTTCAAAGCACATTGCAATTAAAAGCCTCTGCCCAGGAGGATTTCAAAAGGCTATGGAAAAACAAATTCAGTCTTGTTAAGAGAGCCAGCACCCTGCTTTCATTCCCCCCAAGCTCATTCTCCAAACTGTGTCAGTGATGCTGCACAGATCACCTGGCCATCTCTCACACTTTTCACAATATTTTTAGCAGGCACATACTCAGGAATATTGCCCCGTTTACCAGAAGACCTTCTGGAAGACAAGGTGGAAAAAGCCCACGGCCCTGTTGTGAGAGTGGGTGGCTGGAGGAAAAGATGCTTTGAGCCCTCAGTCTCCTCTGGCCCTCCCTGCTGTCCCCCCTGACAGGGACTGGCTGCTTGCAGGCTCTCTGCTCCTGCAGCATTAATGCTGGGAAGTTATGTGGGTTTAGCCAGGACAAAACTTGGCTCACTAGTTTCAGAAATATTTTCAGAAGTCAGACTTTTTAGCCACCCTAACCAACACTCCCCATAGTAAAATGGTCAGCCCTTACTTACAACAGAAGTGACTTCTCCACGGTCAAAATGAACAAAAATATTCCCTACAAGTTGATCTACTTAGAACTCACATGTTGTTATGGAGTAAAAACTGTGGTACTTTTCAGAGGTCTGGCATGCACTGAAGAGATCAGCAGGCACAATGAAAAAGGCACCCTGCTGGATGATGTGTCTGTGTAAAGATGGGTGCGCAAAAATTACAGCACAACAGAGCAATCCTAATCACTCCTAACTGAAACCAAACACTTGTGCTATTTCATTATCATTTCATTTTCTATTTCTAGACTTATTGCCACAGAATAATTTTCTATGATCTCCCTTTGCCCTGGGGAGGAAGTGCAGGGAGGAAAGAGGGGAGCAGGATTAAAAAAAATTTTTGAAAAGGAGAAAACAAGATTCAGCAAAATCTTTCAAAACAGTGGAGGCTTTTTATTAAGGGTGTCACTTCATAAAGAAACACTTGTATGTAACTTAGCAACAGCAACAATAAAAGTACTGGTAGCTCATATTCCAGACAAACAGAGAAATGTTTAAAACATTAACGTGTTATATAAAAACCATACAGCCTCTTTCCAGTTTCTTTAATTCCTGGGGTGCAGGAAAAGCAAGACACCACCACCACTCTTTCTTTCCCAGCCAACATAATGAGCCACTTTGGATTGTGTGCAACTGTTATCACAGGTTGTTGGATGTTGTGAAATCCATACTGAGACATCACATCAAAAATCCTTACTCACAACAGTAATCTAACAACTCTGAATAACATTGTGGCATTTCGTCAAAGGGACAACTAAAGGTTTCACATCTGTGAAAGAGAAAGCCTGGTGGAGGTAAAAAAAAACAAACAAAAACAATATCATTCAGCTAAACACATCCTGAGTAGTACCAAGACAAAAGTAAAAGACCTACCTAAATTAGCCCTGACTTTTCTCAACTGACAAAACGTCCCAAGGTCTCAAAATTGGCAGTGAAGACTGCAAGGAGCACAGGACAGACAGTCCAAGCCAGGGCAGCAAAAGTCAATGTTAAACCCCGTCCCCACACTCTGGACCCTGCATTGCACTACTCTGAGCATGAGACCACACTGAGAATCTGCTGGCAGAGGACACTTTCCCCACAGGGGTTTACCCACCACGGTCAGGACCTTTCCTAGCAATGCACAGGCAGCCCTCCTCACTCCCACACTGACCCATCTTCTCCAGGCCACCCATGGAGCTGGCACTACATGGGGAGCCTGTAGAAGTTCTGAAGTGCACCCAGGACAGGAGCAGAGCCAGAGCAACCATTATGGATGTGCAGGCAAACCCCAAATTTGCTGCTTCTGTGAAAAAAATATAACTTGTTCTCTCTGCAAGTATGACAGAAGTTTGGCAGCAGCACTGGGCAGGTGATGGGGGGAGAAAGAGGGGAGCCTGGCAAGGCTGCAGATTTCTGCCGAGGGGCTGAGGTTTGCCCCTCCTGCAAGAAAGGGAAAAGGGTGTGGCTGGAAAGGAAAGCAGAAGAGACTGGGATTTCCTATTCCAACTCTAGTGTTAATGTTGGAGAAGGCATAGAGCAGAGCAGTCTGGCTCCTGAGGAAGAAGGTCCTTGCCCCCAGCCACACCACTTCACAGAGAAGGAGTGGGACATGGATCAAGCCTTTCATTCATACTCCTCCAAGAGTATTTCTTCCTTAGAGAAGAAAACCAAGACATGACAAGAAGCAGGGTTTCAGAATCCTGCACCTTACACAAAGGGTCAAAGAGGAACCTGAAGGTTTTGGACAAAACTTCTTCATCCTCATGCATTTGTGCAGTCCTAGGCTAAACAGACACCCTGCTGCTCATCCTGCTCCCAGAGCTAAAGCTCACCCTGCTCCCACACCTAGGGATGCTCAGCCCAGCCCCTGTCTCAGCCTACACTGCCAGCTGCCCCACTGCAGTTGTTCCCTAGCTTGCTCCACTTACACACACACTCATCTGCGTATAAATACTCAAACCAGCAGCTGAAGGATCAGCCAAACAGCACCACAGCAATCTGACTCACTTTGAATGACACGAGTGAAACACCCGGGCCTGGCCCAGCCCCGTGGGGCCAGCAGTGCCGTAGGCACAGGGGTGGTCTCCACCACACCCAGCTGCCTATTCCCAAGGCTCTCATCCAGCCACTTCTGCCCCCACAGCCCTGACATGCTAGGCTTTCATCCACCATAAACACGAGGGGAAATTTTAACTTGATTTTGTTAACTCTGCATCATAAGCTGCTACACTGAAAACCCACCAAAAAAATCTCTTAAAATGAGATAAGTTAATACCAGAAGAGGAAGCAGGGCTCTTCAGAAGTAACTTTGTCTGCTATGGGGCACTTCAGCTCCATTCCTCAAAATCTACTGTCTGCCTCATCTCACAAAAATAGGTCATTAACTTCCTTTCTCTTAGTGCTTACTCCATGTTTTAAAAGTGTACTCAAATAACTCAGAGATAATTTAGTTCCTTCTTTCCCTCCACCCTTCTTCTTCCAAATCTTGGGCTTTAATTACAGTAATCCCCAGTACAAAATAAGAGTACAACTCAAAAGGGCCTGAGACTAAGAAGAAATTGAGGAATGAAAGGCCAACTTTTTCCATCACTAACTCTGATATCACCTTGGGTTTACAAAAACAAAAGCTGAGAAATTTGACTGTTACATTCTCAAAAGGAGGCAGCAGTCTATCTTCTATATGTATTCCAGGTCTAAACAGCCCAAGAAATTTCCATACAGAGACTGCCACAGCATGAAAAACAGGCACAGCAATACAGAGCACATCTGGTTATAGTCCCATGTCCATCCTCAGGAGCACAGTACCAAGCTTGCACTCTGTGTAACCCCTCTTTTCAGCTGCCTCCTTTGTAAGGTACACACTACACTGCCCCACCTATACCACCTTGTCCTAATCTCCCTGTTGAAATGTAATCCTTCTAAATTTTGAGTGTGGTAAATGCAGTTACTTAATGTAATCCAAAGGGTCTAAAGTGGGCATCAAAACTTCAAAATGTTGCTTAAATTGAGTATAAAAATGAATAAAAAGTTTCTCATTGAGATATAATAATTAGTTGTGCATAGGAAATAACTCAGAATAGAAATTTCTAACTTTAAAGTTCAACAGGTCCTGCTGAAACCAGCTATATACAGAGCCATGCATTTTAAACATACCCCAAAAAAAATGTTCTTTAGAAAACAAACTAAGCAGATAGTGGTGTAAATGTAACACTGGCTTAAATTTTGGGAAAAAAGTATTCTTAAAATTTGTCAGTTTTACAAGTGTCCAGTATCGCAGTGAAAGCAATTAAATTCAGGAGAAATATTTTGGCTTGTCAGATCTAATAAGGATGACATTGCAGACTCTCAGGAGAACAGAGATCCAAGCCCAGTCTCAGACACACCATGCTGAGGTCAGAAGATTTCCAGTTGCTTGGCTCTATTAGACTAGGTAGAACAATCTGTTGTATTACTGCTTTGTGCCCAGTCTAGGATGTCCTGTACAACTCCTGCCCCACCAAAACTAAAGTAAAATAAAACTCTATTATCAGAAATGCCCATAATAAACCCTTTAAAAATTTTATAGGAAGCATTTTAAATGAAACAAGGAGAAGAGGTGGATCCAAAGGCAAACTAATCTGTTTGATCAAACATTGTGAAATATTATCAACATCCAAATTCCTTTTTTATCCCAGGACATGTTCCTCAGATTTCACAAAGGCATTACATATCCCTATATTTCGGCACAGGTTATTTACGGTTCACAGCCCTAAAATGCAGCAGAGACCTCTTCTGCTTATGCTGTAAAAATACTCTGTGGTCTTGCTTAATAACAGTTGTGGAGAGCACAAAAATAGTCAGGGGAAAGCACTTGGAGCAGGATGTACTGTCTCCTGGCGTCCTGCTCAGTACACGTTCCACCAAACTGCAGCTCGGGGAGCTCATGGGCAATGACACAAACACACACATGTGCTCTCCCTCCTACCCAGGTGGTATTTTTATTTCTAACCTCCCTTTTCCTGGGTTGCAGGGAAGCTTGATGGAGCCAGTGAGCGTCACATGGGATGCTTAGGAGCTGGCAGGCTCTGGCCTGAATTTTACCCACTGACCACAAAGCAGTTTAAAGCTTAGGTTGAAGTTTTTGTTAACAAGATGTCATTATAGATGGGGGACATGAGACTGGGAGCATGTGATGAAGCCAAGCCTTAGTTCTTCTGGCATGATGAGTCTAAGGCAGACCTGAGAGCAACAACGCTCCGCAAGAGGAAGATTTGTGGGAGCCACGTGGGCCCAGGTGCCTGGGCTTTGGCCAGCAGACACATCCCCTGCCCTACTGCCATCCAAGCACCCTGCAGCCACTACAGAGTCTTAGTGATCAGTTGGTTCAAAGACCACTCTGTTAAAGCAGCCTGACATGGGCTGCTCAATGCACTAAAGCTCTGTAGGAACCCGTGGTTTAATGGCTACAGCTCTGCAGGCATCAGCCTTTCTCCAGGCTATTCATGGCACCTACTGCCACAGAGACAACCTCTAAAACACTTAAGGAACAGCTGCAATGTAAGTTGTGCCATTGTGTAGTATTCCAGAGACATGGAAACCGACTACATGGCAACTTAAAAACTGCCTTTTTCTAGTAGATATTTCTTTCATCCAGATAATGGGTTTTATTTCAAAAATCAGCGCTAAAGGCATACATGTTCCCCATTCCTTCACCAAATCAGAGAAAATGGACTAGCACTACAAGACACCCCACCAAAACAGAAGCTATTTTGTCCTCTGGAACTCTGAAGCTGCAGCATGAGTCTCCTCCCGTGTATAGCAGGACCAACTTCACAGATGCCACACTTACGTAACTCACACTGAAAAAGAAATGTAGAAAAAGAAAACCTACTCGTGGAAGGGAGGTGGCTGTGCTTCCTCTTCTTAGACATTTTAAGGGGGGAAAAAAAGGCCAAAATGGATGGGGGAAGAAAGAAAATAGCCTCTCCTATCCCCAAGTTTCTGAAGATTACTGGGATCAGAAAGTTGGTTAATGAATGACATTTTAAAATGAAAAGCCATCTATCTACATGATATTTTGAGTGCCCTGGTAGATTTCATTTGCTTTTCAAGCATCCTTAAAAAGCAATTTAGGAAATGGAGATTAGATCAAAGTTGGCATGGGAAGAAACAAGAAAACAAAACAAAATCAACCCCTCATCTGCTATTGAAACGCTTAATCTAAACCTTTTTCTAGTTTAAAAATAGAAAGTATTTATAAGACAATGTGTGCTTTAATCAGAATGCAAGAAACAAGCCAATAAGTAAAAGTTCAAAATAAAGGTTTAAACTCAAACATAGTTTTGCGACTACAGTTACAGCCAGATAATAAAATTCCTTTCAGACAATGCACATAGCACCCTTTGAGACTTAATGACATTCCGCAGCTGGGGTAGTATGAATCTGAGTTCTTTCTGTTCTGACTTATTTACTTCTGCATGAAAATTCCCCATGGCAACTGGCCAAAGGGGCTTGTCTCCTTAGTGTGCGAAATGTGAGCAGATACAAATTTGACACCATATTTCATCCCCTTGCCTTCCCTCATGTCTTCATTCCTAACTGTAAATTAAGGGATGGCACTGACCGTTCTGGGGTAGCAGGAAGCAGCTTATTCAGAAAGATAGGAAGTGACAAAGGAGGGAAAAAACCCAACATTGCAATACTTCAAACCAGTTTCTGAAACTATAGTGAGATTCTTCTCACCCATAATCAAGACAAGCTGAAATTGTGCAACAGCTGATTCCCTTCTAAAAATCTGGCACTTTTTCCTTTTATTGACCTTTTAGAGATGCATTTATCTCTGCATCTAAACAGAAAATCGGTAGAAATTTGCCAATACTTGATAATGCATGTCTATACTTGCTACAGCACCCCTCTCAATTACTGTCTCTTTTCAGGAATGCAAGTTGGGTTTTTCCTGTGTGGAAGGTCCACTAAAACACAGAATACTTCTGCAGCACAGTCTGCCAACACTGATTATGAAAGAGGCAATTTGGAACATGGAGCCTCAAGCTGGACTTTAGAAAACAAGAGGCACCTGGGAAAGGATATGCAACTCTCAGAGACTCTAAATACACTCTGGCAAAACCAAAATTCCCCTAAGGACCTCAGTCAGCCAAGGGTGAAACGGTGACCTTGGACATTGTGGAATTCGTGGTGTCCATAGAATCTGGTCGGTGGACGGTTGGGACAAACAGCAAGGAAATCTCTATGTTTGGGTTTTAGATCATGAGGTTTATTGCAGAAGATGTGGGGAAAGAAAGACTTACGAGGAGCTGCAAGACGCAGCTCCAAGCAGGTCAGAGAAGTGAGGAAGAAGAGAGGGAAGAGAGCAGAATGCAGAATGGAATAGAATAGAATGAGAGAGCAGAATAGAATGACCAGAATGAGCATTTACAATACAATAAATCATCTTCTGTGTTGAATATTCTAATTTCCATTGACCAATCTAGAATAAGCTATAAATATTACAACATTTGCCTACAGCCTATAAGAATCATTGCATTAACCTATGGCATTACACTTTAAACTCTAAAAGTTGCTTTTTGGACCCTCTGATAAGTTTGCAGGGTCTTCTCTGACCCTTGGACCTGTTTGCAAGCCGGGGGCATTGTTTAATCAAATGGGGATTACCTCCAGCCGGCTATACTGTTGTTTTCCAGTTATTCAATAACTGGGGTTGGGTAACTCAAAGCTTGTCTTCATTTCAATCTCACTTATCGTTTTTGCCAGGTAATCATATCTATATGGTTTTCCTATTCCAGCTTCCCCAACAGACATGTTTACCCTTCTTGGAGCTGATATGTATAATATATCTGCTATTTTAGCTAAGGGATACCATTATCCTGGTTTTCCCTCCAGTTCCTGGCTGCACAGTTAATGTTTAGTAGTGACACCAGTAAAACTTACTCAAAAGACATTTAGTTAACAAGGTACATTTTCTGAGAAAGCTTGAAAGAGTCTCAAAATAGTGCTATCAACTTCTAAGCACACTGCAACATGCCATAGTTTTGGGTCTATATCTAGCTCTCCTGTCCTACACACTATTTAAAGACTTTCAGGTTGCAGACTGTCCTGGAGAGAATCATGGGATTCCTTCTGGCATATGGAGACACCCTTCCAATTTTATTTGTAGCCCCAAAAAATGTCAATGCTATGGGTGTGACAACATTTTAATTCATTTCACTTGAAAGGAGGGTGTCTTACTGGATGTTTCAAGGAACAAGACCGAAACCAAAATTCTGACAGTCCAGCAATGTTTTGCCTGCTGCTATTTTAAATTTAGAAACAAACAAGATCAAAAATTTTCATTCGGTCCTATATGCTCTCCGAGGACTGCAGTGGACCCAGCCACTGGTGTTAAGGGGACTGCACAGCTGTAGCTGTGCTCACACCTTGGTTCCCCACAGGGGCTGGGATCTTGTTCAGACTAGCTGCAGTGAAGAGGCATTCCAGGGCAGGGAAGCTAAGCCAGGTGAGTACAATCTGCATCCACTCATCTCAACCTGCACAGCACTCCCCATGCTAGCCCAAGTAAGTGAGAACAGCTTAATCTGTGCAAAAATTATGCCAAAAACACTATCAGTGTAATCAGCTCTACTCAAAATATTTGCAAAGTTTAGGGATTCAATTCTCATTTAAAGAAATGGAAAACGAGGTTGGAAGTTTTGGAGAAAAACACAAGAATCTGTAACCAACAGAAGGAATCAACAGGCCAAGTTCTGAAGGTTTCCCTCTGCCTGTGCTAAGGCCTGCTGCAGAAAGTCTCCCATTAACATCTGTGTAACAGCCACTGGATCTGTGAGATGTAGCAATCAAACATGAATGTGATTAAAGCCTGGTTGGCCAGGCTTTTTAACAGAAACAGAAATGCAAATGTCAAATAGTGAATGGCAAATTAGAGCTTCCAGATTACTTTTATTGTTTCAGTAGTTCTCTGCAAAACACAAAAACAAGTGATGTAAGCATTTTAAGAGGTTCAAACTGTAAATTCTTTCGGTACTGCCAGAGAAGTGTTAGATACAGTCCCTTATGCTTCTAGGAGAATACTACTGAAGCAACTGCTCACTGCTGAGCAGAAAAGTTAACTATCAGCTAGCAAATGAAAGCAAGAGAGAGAAAAGCCTGTTCAGAAAAGTGAGAAAGCTTTAAGTGCAGTTTCATTCCTGAGAGGGAACAGAGGCAGGTGAAGGAGAAGGCTTTTACAACACCATCCAAAATAGGTGACAAGGATGAAGGGGAAGGTGAAGGGGAAAATGATTTTGTCTTTTCTCTGGGAAGCAGAGCAGGAATGCCAAGATTTGAGATCCTACGAACAAAATGAAAGAGGACATGTAGTCTAGGGTATTTGTAGTTCTACTTTGCCATGCACAGCAGTATGGCAAAAGCTGTCACACACCGTTTTGGTGTTGCCATCAATGCTGTAAGGGTGGGCCACAAGATTTCTTTATTCTGAGGGGAGAGAAAGGACTCTGCATTACTTCTTCAGCTGTTTAAGTTCCTGCCAGGAAAGAACTGCACACCAGCTGAAAGCAGGCAGAAAAGTATATAACTGCTGCTGGCTCTGAAACATTTCCAAACCAGACCCTCCTGCTTCCTCAGCTGGGAGGAGGGAGAGAGATTGTAGTAGTTACTCCACCACTTTACACCTAAGGAGTTCTTAACTGGCCAACTGTGACCCAATTCTGCTCCTTTACAACAGCAAAAGGGGCAGAAGAAAGTAAAAAGTACTGGCTGGGAGGCAGGGGGAGAACCGCAGAGGGGTACATGCTCAGAGAAGTCCTGCATCAGTGTCTAAGCAGCATCTCTTGAAGGAATAGCACAATGTAACTGTTCAGAAAAGGACAGGCTTATAGGAATGTATGTGTTCTCATAAGCTGCAATAATAAAAGAACATTTTGAAAGAAATAATAAAAAGAGAAGGAATTGGGGACAGACAAATTGTTCATCAGCTCTAACACAAGAATTTGGCAATACTAAGTCAGCTGTTTCATATCATTTCAAAATAGATGGGTTTGGGTTACTTTCCTCTTTTCAAAGGCCTTTCCCCCCCTCGCCAGCACTATTACTCAAGTTCACATAAGAGGTCAAAACAACTAACAAATGGAAAAAAAAAAATCACAAACATTAGCTGAGATTCAAAAGGCAATTACTCTATTAGAACATGATTTTGACTATCTATTAAAAGGACCTGCTTTACACAAATCCTAAGACAGCACAGGTTGGCACTACTACATTTCTGTCAGAAGGACCACTTTGATTCACAGTGCCTGAAGATCTGTTCCAAATATTCTCAGGTTCAGGCTCTGTGGGGCCTGAGTCTGTAGAGCCTGGATGAGACAGATTCTTTTTAAATGCTGAGCTTTTGAGAAAACAGATCAATAGTTAACTTTTTCAAAACAGCTTTCATATTTTAAAATATCTGTTATCAGCTTGGGGAGGTGGGCTGTTGTTTTTTTGCTTGGTTTTTTTTTTTTAATACAGAAAATTTTGTTAAGGAGTTGGCACTTGGAGAGTGGGTGACATGGGCTGACTGAAAAGCACTCCTTGTAGATGTGGAATCTGAAGGAAGTATCAAGCACCCTAGCACATATCCTCAAATTTACTTAAAACACAAGTTCATTTTCTGTCCTACAAAGAGCTTTGAAAATACTGTGCGGCAGCTAGGACTCCACAACTGACTTAAACTACCCAGCTCAATGTACTAAATGCATGCTGGATGTCCCAGGGATTTATACACAACTCTCCCTAATTTCCCAACAGTGTCTTTAACAGGTTGTGCACCATCCTCCCAGAGCAGCTTTCTCTCCCTACCCTTCACTCACATTCACCACTTCAGTTCACCCTTTGATTTCGTGTTCCTGAAGGCCAGTGTTTCATATTCACTCCAGTACTTAGACACATGATGATGGAGGACAAAGCTGTTAATGGCCTCCAGAAGAGGGAAGCCACTGTCCCTTTCCAAGCAAGGCAGGAACATGCTGTTCCAGAGTGGTGAAGACTCAAATTTTAAGCAAGCTTTTACAACTCCACAGCAGCAGTTCCCAGGTATTTGCAACCTGGGAAAAATCAGCCCACAAAGCATTACTCTCCCTAGCATTTCTGTTTCAGAGGGGATAAGACACTGAAACCCCCACAGCTGCTCAGTGAGGTTAGCCCAGCCCCTCAAAGGTGTCCCTTGGTGGGCACATTTTTGATAACTCCACTGAAGCTCACCATGATTTTGCCCTCAGACCCCCACTTTAGCATGAGCTAAGCCCATCTATACAAACAGGTTCGCTGAAGTTCTTGTGACCTCCATGGCTAACAAATTCAGCAAAGATAAAAAGCTAAAGGTCTTTTGAGGAGCTTTCACTTCCATTCATTAACCACATTAACCATTCCTTACTCTTTACTGAGTAAAGAATCTTGCCTTCAGTAGACTTTGTTTTTAAATTATAAAAACAAACCTCAGGTCTTTTGCTCTTGGGGAAAAGAAGGTGGAATAGATTTTGTGTAGTTTTCATTCTTGTTGATATTATTAGCTGGCATTTATACCATTGAAATCCATATTATCATCAATGAGCTTGGCACCTCAGCCAAGCAAGTGTGCAAGGAGTTAAATCACAGCTGAGGCTCTTGTCTCAGCAGCATCCCACCAAAGAGTTCTCAGATGGCAGAAGTTACAGAGGCAGAAGAGTGAGATCAATGGCATTCTCCCAGACTGATCTCGAGAAATGCATCAGAGTTTAGGCACTCCCCCACTCTTGCTGTCCTCTACTGGACTTTTTTCAAATCAGTCTGACAAATTTTACCCTAAGAAGCACACTGTTACTGACAGGAGATCCCACGCAGCATCAAGTTGCTGAGAAATCAGTAGAGATGTCTGCCTGCAGAGTGAGAGCTTCCTTTCTCACTCCTTGTGTTATAGTCTAAAACTGCACTCAGCTGTAGTAGGATTTCAGAGTATTTCAATTTCCATTCTGACATGTAGCACAAGCATGCCTATGGAGCCAAAAGAATTTGGGCCAAACCACTAAGAGTTTTCATCTCTACTAACTTGCACTTGACCACACACTGCTGGGCAAGGCATGTAGTCAGCATTGCTTATATCAGCTTACTGTAAAGACCACAGACTTGTAAATTGGGAAGTTTTGTCTCACACAGAATTGGGAAGGAAAGGAACTTCTGCTGATGTTGTGCTGAGTCGCAATTTTTTTCCCAAAAAAGGAAGTGTCCTCATAATAGTAACATTGTTGGAGGTATTTACTATCAAGCTCACCAAGGCACTCGCTTTTCCTTTTTATGTTATTTGTATCTTTCACCACAATCATATTAGCAGCTGAGCAAACATCATTCTAGCTTTGAGGGAGCAGGTTAAAAATATCTTCTCTTGCTCAAAAAAAAATGTTCTGCTCATTTGGAAAAAGTCTATGCTACAGCTCTTCAGCACTTCACACCCACCAATCTCAAAGGACTTCACTCTCAGAATGAGAGCATATGAAAACTCACAACTTCCCTTTGGAAGTGAGGAAATAGGTACCAACTATTTTTTAAGCCTAGAGTTAGACTTTTAGGCTTATTGTTTGCTTTTCCAGAGATAGAAGACTTATGTTTTCAAGAATGGATATTAAATATCTCTGAATTTCAGCACTTTTTTAGATATTAAGATTTATGTTTAAAATATTGATACTCATATCTCTTTCAGAGGGTCATCCAGCTAAATGAAAATATACTTTTTGGTACAAGTTCTTTGCTTAGGCATAAACATTAACTAAGTATTTATTCATGTCTTCAAATAAAGATGTAGTGGTTTGCACTGGTAAGAGGGAGACTAATTATCACTCTCTACAATTGAATCTTAAATCTGTAA
>VYZT01037053.1:0-12555 GCA_013400735.1 Pomatostomus ruficeps
ATTCATAGAGACTTAGTTTTCTTCGCTCTTCTGTGCTTAGACTGGTTCGTGTCAGGAGTGGGGGTTGATTAGTTGAATGCTTTATCTTTATAATTTTTTCTTTTCCTGTCCCCCCTTTCCCGTTTTTCTTCCAATCTCCACCCCACATCCCTATGAAATTTGGCTGAAAGCAAGGAAAAATCGGATTAAAGCATTGACAAGGAACAGGGCAAATTACACTCTAGTGTAAAATTCTGCTTTAAACTTTGCAAATTAAAAACCACATTAATGAAAAAGCAAATTGTTCTCTTGACTTTTAGTTGTGGAAGATTAACAACTAAGTGAACCATAAAATAGATTCAGAGACAAAATTGTCACATTTAGAGACTTACAGTTTTGGAGAATGACAGGACTCAGAAGACTTCAATTGGATAAATTAGAGCACATAGCAGGAGTATTATGCTACAGGCTGCAGTTCATGCCATTGCACAAGGTTCCTCCTATGCCTTTGATATCAAAGGACCGAAGAGAAACTTGTTCAAAGCATTTAGAGAAAACTTTTAGCCCCAAGTCTTTGTGATATAGAAGCTGCATGCCAAAAACATTTAATAGAGAGGTCTGAGCCTGAGGATAGGAGACTGAAAAACTTCCAGAGTAGTGGAAATGGCTGTTCCTGAGCAATACTGAGATTTTGTAGCCCAACCCTTATTTTTAAACCAAAATGTCATTTTTGATATAGCATGTGGATGACCACTCAGCTTTAGCTCTCTAACAGTGTAAGTTGAGAAGACTTGATACACTTAATTTAAAAGAGAAGTGGTAAAGTATAACAATAAAAATCTGGAGCATTTTACTATAAACATGGTAATGATTTTAAATAAAATTCAAGATATGTCTTGTATTAGGCAATTTGAATCATTAAGTTTTTCACCACCCTTCTGTTTTAATTTGTGGAGTATGTGATGCCTTAGGATTTAATTTTTATATTTTCAGATCCTGTTCCACTTTAGTGTAACTCTAAAGTTCCATATAGTCTGTTAGCTCCTGTTCTCAGATTCTAGTTAGATGTAACAAATCCTCTCTAGGCCTGAAACTCAAGGACACCTTACTGCCTCAGAGATGTACACAACAGAGGGGGAGCAGAGAGCAAGCTTGGGCGAAATGACTTCATTACCTGAAGCGGAATTAGACAATTAACCTCTGATAGGCAAATAGACTAAACTTATATCTGTCTGAGAAACTCGTGACCATCATTCATCTTAGGTGTAGTCTCTGCGAGACTTTTGCACTGCCCAAGGTGTATCTATTGAAGGCCTTTAATAAATATCTATTTTATTCTCTAACTCTGTCTAACCTCTGTTCTAGGTGCCACTCCAAGGCATCATGTGGGCACTTCAATTAAAGTGTTGTACAAAATGCTTTGTCAGTTACCAGATTTGTTTTATCTTGCAGACATTAATATATGATTTTCATTCGTTGAAATTGCTTCAGCTGGGCTTTCTTAAGGGGTTTTGAAATCTCAGTGCCTCAATTTATATGCAATTTAATGCTAACAGTGCTATCATGTATTTGTTAGATTAGGGACAAAATCAGTTTTGTACTTGAATGATGATTTTTTCAGTTGCTATCAACTTGGGATAACAAATCAGATAAATCTAGGGGAACTAATTCTTCTAGTATATGAACAAGGAAGTTTGGCACAACAGAAATCCTCTGAAGTACAATGAAGAAAACAGATGTTCTTGGGAGAAGTTGTTTCGAAAGATGAATGGAATATGCAGCCTTTAACAGTAGAAAGGCTTAGAGGAGTTTGCTTTTATAGTTTGGAAATAAATTTAACAACAACACAGTTTAAAAACCCGGATGAATCTAGCAAAAAACACCACAAAAACAAGAAAAAACCCAAACCAAACCAGAAATCACAGAAACCAACACATCAGAAAAACCAATCAAACAAAACACCTTAAAAACTGGAGGAGAATGATGGAGAAAGAATACAGTAGAGAGGTGGAAAATCTGGATTCATCATGGACCAAATGAACTCTGCAAAGTCGTGAGGAAACTAGATCAGGACTGAAAGGTATTGGTACATGTGGCTTCTTTCCAGTGAAGGTGTCACAATCAGCATGAACATGAGACGGTGTTAATGTAGTAGAGAATTGTACTTCGTATTGTAGCATGATCATCTATCACTAAGTCATCACCCTCCAAGGACAGTTATTAGGAGAAGACCAGCATGGTAATCTGGTGACTCCTTGTCAGAAAATGTCATTTTGCCTTAAAATTATTTGGAACATCTCCTTTAAAATAATGTATTTGGAACTTCATGGGCAATTTTGACAATGAAAATCATAATTTCCTCTCTTTCACATGACATGTTCTCATTCAGAACTTGGAAGGTTAAAAGGCTATAAAAATAATCATTTTCCCATAGGAATATTAAAAAAAGATGAGTGAGCCAAGCCCCTAGCTACAATGGTTCTTTTTCAGGAAAGTCATTAGTAATCATACTTTATGCTTTTGTTTGGATCTTACTAAATATGAATTCTTTGTTCTGTGCTACTGCATTCTTGTGCTGAATGCTGAACAGGTAAAAGCAAGATCCAAAGAGAAAGAGACACTTGGAACATTCACAGTATTGAAAAAAAAAATTTTTTTCTTCATAGTGGCTTTTTATGGAGCTATATTTTGGGTTTGTGCTGGCAATGGTGTTGATAACACAGAGGTGTTAGTTACTGTTGAATAGCTCTTACCCAGCACCAGCGCCTTGTCTGTGTCTCAAGCTGCCCCATCAGAGAGCAGGCTAGAGGTACACGAGAATTAGAGAGGTGACACAACTGGAACAATTGTCCCATTGGACAAAAAGTATATCCCAGGAGTGTCATGCTCAGCAAAAAAATCTATGGGAAGCATATCAGATTACATATGTCTTATTAATGCTAGAATTAGAAGCATAATTAGAAGATTTGTGCTAAGAATTGTCATGTGATTCTTATGCATCTGTCACCTATTTTTAGAAGGCCCCTGCAAAAGAAGTGGGACTTCTGTCATGTCCAGACAATATGAAATGGGCAAAAAGAGATTTATATTTAGAAAAGACACTCTCACTAAGGTATCAGTTCATAAGAGTACTATTAAAAATTATTCTGGTTGATAAGGGAAATATAGTTTCAGTTTGTTTTTGCTCTTTCAGCTTGAAATTGAGGTCCCATAAGAAAAATTCTGAGAATTGCATAGTACCCAGGATGGTAAACTACAGAGGAAATTGAAGACCGATTATATATCAAACATGAAAAGAAAAAAAGCCAATGAGAGAAGAAACAGCAAGTAGAATTATTAATGTCCACTGTTGACAGGACAAAGAGTAATAAGCCTAAATTCTAGTAAAGCTCAGGACAGCCCTAACAAAGATTTTTTTCTTGGACTAATTAAATACTAAGTAATTTGGCTAAGATGGTCTCAGAATTGATTATCAAAAGTTAGATAAACCAAAAGCAATTTTCTTGAGGACATCTTAGAAAAAGTCTGATCCATCTTGAACCATTTGAAGCATAGACACCCTTTGTTTCCTGTGCTTTTTAAAACATGAACTTAGAGGTAGTAATAATACAGTCCTCTTATGAAGATATTTTTTTTTCTCAGTTAGCATCAGTTAATCAGTTTGGCAGAGAAAAACTGTCTGAAATTCAACAAAGGCAAGTGCAGGGTCCTGAACCTTGGGAGCATTAACCCCATATACCAGGAAAGGCTGGGGCCAACCTACTGGGATGCAGCTCTGTGGTGAAGGACCTGGAGATCCTGGTGGACAACAAACTATCCAAGAGCCAGCAGCGCCCTGGGGGCCAAGAAGGCCAATGGGATCCTGGGGTGCATTGGGAAGGGCATTGCCAGCAGGTTGAGGGAGGTGGTCCAGCCCCACTACTCAGCCCTGGTGAGGCATATCTGGAGTGCTGTGTCCAGTTCTGGGCTCCTCAGCACAACATGGGACTCCCGGGAAAGATCCAGCTGAGGGCAAAGGAAGTTGATTAAGGAATTGGAGCATCTCTCTTACAAGGAAAGGTTGAGGGAGCTGGGCCTGTTCAGCCTCAAGAAGAAACAACTGAGAGGGGACTCATCAATGTCTGTAACTATCTGAAGGCAGGGTGTCAGAGAATGTTTCCAGGCTCTTCTTGGTGGTGCCAAGCCACAGAACAAGGAGCAATGGGCAGGAACTGATGAACAGAAAGTTCCACCTGAATAGAAGGAGGAACTTCTTTACTGTGTGGGTGCAGTGGAATAATTTATCCAGAGAGGGTGTGAAGTCTCCCTCACTAGAGATGTTTCAGAACTTGGACACAATTCTGTGCTATATGCTCTATGATGATTCTGCTTGAGCAGGGAAGTTGGACCAGAAAACCCACTGTGGGTGTCTCACAGTGCCGCAGTGGGTTGGTGTGGGGCAAGCAGGGAAGGTGAGCAGGCAAGAAAGCTCTGGGTTTTATTCAGAAGGGAAAAGGATGTCACCGAGGGCATCTCCTGCAAAAGTCATGACCAAGATGAAGAAGTGAACAAAGATATCTTTGCGTTTTATAAGGGCACAGCTAGCTCAGAGAGAAGGGGTAAAGCAGTCAGGAATTTAACTTGACATTAGCAAGGCCTCTGATGTTCTCTCTTTATCAGTTTCTTGGTGCATTTGTGTGTCTAAAGAGGCGCTTGGTCACTAAACTCCCACAACAAGAGGATTGCCAAAGGATGAAGGCATATGATTGATTACTCCACATACTAACTAACTGAATTCTGCATCTTGAATATTGTGTCCAGTCTGGAACTTCCCAAAGGACGAGAGGCTCTGATAAACAGTAGGAACATTTGAAGAGGGCTCCCAAGATGGTAATATGTTGGAATACTTATTTAAAAGAAAATGCAGGGTTTTTTTTTTCCAGATAAACCCCAAAATTAGTTACAGGGAAAGGATGATGAGCCATAAGATAATCAAAATTCTACAAGATGCTGGGTAACATGCTATGCTAAAGCTCTAAGTTTTTCACTAAGTGGGGGAAATGGGGCCAGAGGAATATGATGGGCTTTCTTCCTGACCTGACCTGAAATATCACAGTGGAATCATATGTGTGCCAGTAGAAGACCAAGTTTATAAGTATAAAAGATACAAAGAAGGAGAAATAATTCAGTAACGAGGAATAATTTAAAATACTTGAACTTATTCCTCGTTAGTTATGGTTAATTATGATGAGCTCTTAGGGTATGAAAGAAGATTTAAATCAGTTTAAATTTTTAAGAGCAATTAATGTTTTAGAGAATTTTGCATTTTTTTTGCTTGAAATTGTTTTAGAGATACAAAAAATATGTTAAAAGAAGAAACCCACAGACTATATTTTTGCAGCTGAACTTCCTTGATTCTTGGAAGTTGTTAAGCTAAGAACATCTTTTTTTTTTACATATCTATAGTGGTATCTTCTTCTGACAAAAATTTACAATGTAATTTTCCCCAGGGTTCTTTTACAGTCTTTCTGCTAAGTTTCTTTCTTTCACACCATTTTTTTCTTTAAAGAATAATAAGTTGCAAGAATGGAACCCAGCTAATCTCATTTCCTCAGTTAATTTGAATCCCCTCTGAGACAAAGTTATTTTCACATTCAGTGTCTTGACTATTGATAAACTTTAATGAGAATTCAGAAAAACAACTGAAAAGACAGGCAAGTGTTTAAAGTAATGCTTATTGCTTTTAAAATATGCATGTTCTTCCTAATACCTACTTGAGACTGATTTCATAAATGAAAGTAATAGATACAAATATGATTCTTTCCTTCACTAACAGTAATGTATTTCCAAACTGCTTTGCTGTAATTAAAAATTAATAACTTTTTGTTGCTTTAGTTTTAAGTTAACTTTTTTTGTTCATTATCTATTGAGCTCTTAATCTCAAAACTACGATTTCCGTTAATGAACAGGTTATTGCAAAAGGTGGTCAAATCATTGAATCATTTCTTTGAATTCAGGAATTTCAGAAATACTACAGATTTCTTTAGTGTATATTACAATTAAACACTGTTCTTTAAATGTATCAGATTCTGCAGCTAAAGTCACGACCCCTAAAGCAGTAAACTGATGTGCACAGTTCCATTGCATATATACATGCTGCATATTTTACAGGCAAAATAGAATTATCAAAGAAGTTTAGCTCATAATTTATTTAGATAGATCAAAATAATTTGCAATTCTCTACCATTTTTAGGACTGAAGTGAAATGCACTCTTCATTACTCCCCAGAGTGACTGTCCTGTTGGCTCCCATCAGAGAACAAAGGTGTTGATAGGAGTTTTGTATAACCTGGAACGATATATTCCCAGTCATGATGTTCAATTCTAACTATGCAAAAAGTGTATACCAAAGGTACCTAAAAGGCCTATTACTGTTTCTGCCTTGTTGTGGCCTCAGTAGCCTATTTCTAGAAAATGTGAGTCCTATTAAAGCGGTCGCACTCTGAACCTGCTATTTTTGATGCAGGTTTTGTGACCTTTCATGCCTTACATGAGCAAAGATGTATGATAGTACATGTTAAGTAAATGTTTTTACCCTTACATTTGCCCTTTCATGACAGTACATTAAAAAGTCTTTAAATTGCAGTTGATGCACTCTAAGTCAGTTTTGTGTGTCTATACTTTGTGCCACCAGTGTTTTTACTTTAGGAGCTTGGGTTTTATTTGAAGGATGACTTTTTTAGGTTATACTATCAATTCTGTTAGATCTCTATATTTGTGACCTTAGTGGAAAAAACACAGATAATAGATTCAATTAACAAGTAAGAGAATAGGATTTCTTATGAAAGATTGTTAATTTTCAAAGTGCTTTTACCTTTTTTTTGAAAGAAGTTTTGATGACTAGCAATTCATTTATTATTCTTTTGAAACACAAAAACTTTTAAAGGAAATTTCATCAAAGCAAAGTAAGAATTTCATTTTAATTGCATCAATTAATTGAGTTTGGAGATTTTCCTGAGTCTAATGTCCTTTTCTTATCCTATGGGAGTTATGAGAATTTTTCTTTGAGGAATTCACTTAATTCCATCCTTTGTAAATGAGATTTTTCTTCTAGTTTTCTCTTCTGCAGCTTTACCTACTCTGAATGCTTGTTGCAATGTAATGTTTTTGCAGTTATAATAATATCATTACCCTGACAGAGTTGACCACAAAAACTCCTAATGGATAAACCTCCTTCACACCCTCTTTCTTCCATTCCGTCCTCTGTCTTGTAATCTAGGTGCCTTCTCCAGCTGCACTTCCATGTGCCACCTGCAGATCTGCAAATCGTACCTGGGCATCTAGACCTTTTCTTCTTTAGTAGTTATTTCCTAGTCACCACACTTTAGCGTGGATTAGTGTATTTAATGTGGATTTAACTGTGATTGTCTCTGCGGGCTATCTTGTCTCATTTTTGACATGTACCAGGAGAGGAACAACAAAAATGATCTTTCCCCAGATGCTTGTCAATATTCTGTGAATAGCAGCAGGGCAAATCACAACAGCTCTGTGTGGCTATAGTCTGTCTTTATGTGTGTTAGAAGTTAACCCAGTTCAGGATTTAGTTCTGTGAATGTGCTGTTGACTCAGGAGTTAAGTGTCTCTGAAAAATTGACCTGGACACATTTAGAATTCTATCTTAACAATTATTTCTTCAGCAAACCTTTATTTTCAAAAATGTTACTTAACTCAGCCAACAGCAATTTTACTTGAATAATTCTTTTCAGGTGCATTTCCAAATTGTAGAAATGAGGTAAAAAGCTCTTTGAGGGAAGAAATCCCATTTGGTTTTCAGGAATTTACTTGTTTCTAAGCCTGTCATTTCTGGAATTTTTCTCCCATTCTGTTCACTATTCAAGATTTAACAGGTTGACAGCCTTCCTGAGTTTGTAATCCCTTTTGGCAATGTATACACGCACAGCCTGTCATCCCTACTGTACCATCTGCATAAATTTTATTTTATTTTTAGAAGGAGGAAAAGGGAAGTCTCTAATCTGGAAAAGTAATTCTACATGGAGCTTTCACCAGGCCTTAGCTGGTGAAACAGCTCAGTTCTGATTCATATCAGAACTTCCTCTATTACTGATGAGTCATTTAAAGAATGGTATCAGAAACTACTTACATATTTCTTGTTTTAGAGATCTCCCTAGTATCCTTTTTGATGAAAATTGTTATTCTTTTAAATTTCAGACTGAACATATTTGAGTGGTTTATATTTTCTCCATGTAGCCTTTTTCCTCATTTTATCTTCATTTCTGGAATCCTAACAGCTTCTTTTTCATTTAGATTTTTAAAGCTCCCATTGGAGGATTAAATTTTTTTTCCCAGCATTTTTCATTTATTGGGGACAAAATACAAACAAACAAAACTGAAACAAAGCCAACAGCAATTACAACCACCTCCCCCCCCCAAGAGTTAGGAAAACAACTACATAAAAATTACAACCCAACTTCAGAATAATTAAGAGTTTACCAGAGAGAAAATTTACATTTATTGGGTTGTCACATGAAAAAAAATTAATCATCAACTCTCAGTAAGACTGGACTTCCATAGAACCTCCAAAGATATTTCTTCTTTTATAAAACATATTTCATGAGACACTTAGGGATTCTATTTGATCAGTAAGATGACAGTTTTTGCTATGGATCAAGCCAGTGGTCCACTTAATTCACAGTACTTCTAAGAAAAAGTTTCTTTCTAGACATTCCTTTTCTCTTGATATAGATGATGATTTATGCACGAGAAGCGTAAGTATTTAGATTCCTTTCAAATAGTTTGGGGAGTATTTTGCATTTCTGAATAAATAGTAAATAGCAAGCTCTTACTAGTATATGGACACGGATAAATTTGGTGCAATTAGGTATATAGGCTTAATTCCAATTATGTGGAAGAAAATTTATAATCCTTTTTTTCTCTGTTGTCAGCTGTGCTCTGATGTCCCCTTTTTCTGTCCTACTGCTAGTAATGTTCATTTTCATGCTTCATTTTCCTTTACTCATCTTCTGTTGGAATTAAACATTCTAACTGCTTCTTTTAAGACTGTTTATATCAAAATGAGTCTTTCTGTTGCAATAGCACCTCCCATGGAGCTTTCAATTCAGGTTCATAGATTTGTGAAATTCATAAGAGAAAGTGTCAAGACAGGCTTAGATAAAAGAAGACACTTTCTGAATAAATGAAAGGAGCTTTTTTCAAGGGCTTATCCCTTCTTGCACAACAAGAATAGGAACAGAATGTGCAGATAGAAAGGTCAAGATTGTCATCTTGTTGTTAAATTGACCCTAGAATAACATCTGTTTCCGGCAATTGAGGTGTATGGCTGAAATCTGACTCCAGCTACTCACAGCCACACTAAGGTATTAAATCAGGTGTTAGGGACCAACTGAGAATATGAGTTCCATCCCAAAGAGCTGCTGGAAAGATTCAAAGGAAGAATAAGTGGAAGTCTCTCACCAAGACTGTTGTCTAAGCATACTTACCACCTATATAATGCTTCTTGCTGTTCACCGCATATAAAGCTCAGATTCTTTTCTATCCTTTTGAAATCTCTCCTGCTTTCTACAGGAAAACTCAATAGTGTCACTGGATCATCATCCAAAAACAGTAATAGCATTGCTTTCCTTCATCTTTGACAATAACAAGATTTTTAAAAAACCAAAACAAAAGGTGTCAAAGTTTTAAAATATCTATCTGATAGAAGTTCACTGAATATAGATGTTTGTACAGTTTCCAATCTTAATTCTGCTTTATTATATAGAATATGACAGACTTTAGAGTTAGAATGTATTACCTGTTACATTGTCAAATGACTCTTTAGCTCTCTAGCTTCTTTTCTCTCTTTTGAACATGCTGGATCACTCTACTCCTTGCTTCAGATTTGCCTTAAACTAAGATTCTAATAGACACAGTATTTCATGTTTTCCCCAATGTTTTTAAAATGAGAACAAAATTAAGTCTAGTTGTTACACTTCCTTTTGTATCTTGTTTACAACTTTTTATTTAGTTGCTTACATCACACTTGATTTCCAGCATCTATTTGGAGCAGACTGTTCATCCTACCAGACAGTAGCATGAACTCCGTGATACATGATATTTTGGAGGGTTGTTCACCCATAAATCCTATTCAGATGGTTGATTTCTATATATAATTTTGGATCTCAGCTATTTTTAAAGTTTTTTTGTATATGGACTGCAGAGATAGCTTTTGGTGAGGGAAATGACAGCAAAATGCCAGGTATTTTGAACCACAGCTTTAATTCTCAGCTCCAGAATTTCCAACATCCATAGCATCATATAGCTGACAGTTTTAGCCACTAAAAGACAGCACTTTCTACAAATGGCCCAGAGGTCCCTGGGATCTCAATTAAGAGTTTATTAGCACAGGGTATTATTGCATACTTGTGTATGAACACCATAATTAACATCTGTTGTGTAGCTTTATTATCTGGTTTTCTGTTCTTCAACTTGATATACTTTGGAAAGCTTAGTAAGAGTCCTTCTGATTGCACATAATTTGCCCTTTCAATAAAACTTGAATTTGCTTGAATTTGGGTGCCTCACTATTAAGGAGCACATCACACTTATTTAAGGAGAAAAGTGATTTAAAAAAACTGGAAAATGGAGAAGATCTAGGGAAATTTCACTGTCATAAGATTAGTTAAAAAAAGTTAAAACCTTTCATTATCAATGCTTTCAGATATTGTCAGGTATAGAGATTTTGTACATGAGTTATTCTAAAATGTGAATATCCCAAACTAATATTTCTGGTAAAAAAAAAAAAATCTGTAGTGCAAAATCATGCACACATTAATGCCTTAAAAATATTTGTTAGGATTGCATGTAGTAATTACTACATGAGATTTAATTGTATGTGAATATGTCCATTGCAATCACTGCTATAAGTTATGTAGTTCCAGGTGCATTTGGGAAAAGAGTTGCAAGAACTGTTTCCGAATGCATTTTAAATGTGAACTGATTAAATATTCCCACCATATCCAGCAGGTTCCAAGAAGGCTCTTAGGAAATAAATTCTAAAGAACTAGTATAGATGTGATCAAACAGCTTCATTTTTTAAGACACAAAATTAGATGTTTTAAATCATCAAAATGCAAAATTTGAAAGTTTATTTTTCATTAAAGAATCTGATTTTTAACATTTCTTAAAATGTACCTAGAATGTGAAGTCATCTGAATTTAAACAGAAGTCTCTTCATCTTCTTCACTGAGAACTCCAAAAGGTAGGATTTTTCTTATATGAAAAGCAGCAGTAAAATATGAAAGTACTTTTATTTACAACTTTCTAAACTTCCTTTGAAAATATCTTCCAGAGATAAAACAGAAAGACATGAGAGAGTAAATGGTGTATGAAATAGGTAAAACAGTTTGAAAGTGTGAAATAGCTGTAAATATAGTGGAGAAAAGACTTGGACTTTATAGATACACTTTTTACATACTGTGAGGTAAAGCAGCAGCTTTCTGTCAGAGCTTTCCCCAAATCCCAGTTAGGGTTACAAAATAATAAAATGGAATTTAAATAACTAAGATTTATCCTTTCACTTGAGGACTGCATTGGCCAGTTTGATTTTTTATTGAAGTGTCATGACACAGACATATCAGGGGAGATGAAGACAATCTTAAATATTTGGTGGTCAGTGAATGATGAGAAGACATTTATTTCTTAGCCTTCTCAAATAATTCAGGGTCTGTATAAATTTCTCTTTATTTATTACAGTTTATAGTCTTGAAATCGAAGCAAACAATTTAATCATAATTTTAATTTTCAGTTATACAGAACAAATTTCTATTCCAGTCAGGTAGGTTCCTCAGTCTATGTATTTTTCTAAACTATAATTGAGTATTTCCAGGTCATATGTTTGACTTTTCTCACTAAAGAAAGAAAATTGCACTAGATATTATTCAATCTTTTGACTCTGGGTGGAATCTGTAAAAAAAGGACAGAAAATTTAAATGTGGTTTAGATTGATAGTGTATGGAAAAGCTGGATTTGAATATACTTCAGGGATAAGTAGTCTAACTCTTCTTTGTAGTCAAATATGACAGTCAAAGTGCCTTTTCAACACTTACATAATTTGGAAGAGTTGCAGAATTAAGACAGAAATACTTCAAATAACTCATGTATAGCAGTTAACTAAAAAAAAAATTGTGGGGGAAGAGGGTGCTGTTTTTTTAAAAGCAGCACCAATTTTAACTAAATCTAGCTATTGTGTACTGATGTAGGATTTTGCACTGTGGAATAACTCAGGAGATTCTTAGTGATCTGTCCCCACATTGTCAGTAGCCAATGCCTTGAATACTTGCCTGGAAACTGCAAACAAAAATCTAAAAGCCTTTTTTTGCGGCAATTGTTTGAACTGAAATCCTTATATTTGAGGAGATAATCTTTGACCCTCCTGGTCTGCATCCATCTTTCAAGAAACCTAACAGGTTATTTTTCTAGATAGATAAGTAGGTATTTACACTACTTGTTTCCCAGGTGTCTGAAAAAAGATGGGGTTTTGTCCAACCCTTTTGCTGCACTTGACAGGTGTCAGGGTTTGGGA
>VYZT01037066.1:0-33547 GCA_013400735.1 Pomatostomus ruficeps
GTTTATTACTGCGTTTCAGGACACATCCCCCATCCCCTGGGAAGATCTGCCATGTGGAGGTGATTTTCCCATGTCCCACCTGGGGCACAACACCTGCTCCTGTTGTGGGTGCACCTTAGTGACTAACCTGGATGACATGGTGCTCAGTGGAGTGGCTTCTGGGGATCCCTGTGTTAGGTACCACCTTTCCCACACATTTTGTAGGGAAATTTGGTGATTTACTGAAGGCAGCAAATTGTGCCATGCAATCATCAGTGAACTCCCGTCTCAATCTCCTTTTGGGGAGTCCACCCGTCAGGGAATGAAAGAACTGCACAGTTAATCAGACTTCTCGTGAAGCTAAATTTTGGACTGGGGACGAGAAATCCTGCATAAGGAATAGGTGGAGAGAGATGAGCTTGCAGAGAGGTGAGTGCAGGCTGTGGCTGCTCCCTGGCAACTCACAGCCTTTAATTCCTGGAAGTCTGGTGCTGTGAGAAGGGTAGGGCTGAACCTGCCTACTCCCAGATATGGCATATGTCAGCCTGAGAATGTTTATTGTCAGGGCCAAATAATTAGGCAGAGCCAGTCTGATTTTAGTGGTGTGTTGACCCTGTCTGGATGTCAGGTGTCCACCAAAGTCACTCTATTATAGCCCTCCTCAGCTGGGCAGGGGAAAGAAAATACAACAAAAGCCCATGGGTTGAGAAAAGAACAGGGAGAGAGAGATCACTCACCAGTTACTTTCATGGGCAAAACAGGCTCAGCTTGGGGAAGATCAATTTCATTTCTTGCCAAGAAATAAAAGACCAGGATAATAAGACATAAACTCCAAATCTTAAAAACACCTTCCCTCCACCCCTCCCTTCTTCCGGGGCTCAACTTCACACCCAAATCCTCTCCCTCTTCCATGACAGGGGCACATGGGGAATGCAGTCAGTTCATTCCTTTTCTCTCTTCCCCTGCTCCAACGTGAGTTTCCTCACACAGACTGCATTTCTTCATGAACTGCTACAGAGCGGGTCCCTTGACCTGCATGTGATCTATCCATCTGCTGGTAGCTGAACAAAAGGGTGAGACTACATCCTGCAGGATACACACCAAAGGCAAACTAGGAAATGAATGTCTTTCTTGAAAATGAGGTTTGGCCCACACTGCTGAGAAATACCCTTATTTGTGGACAGGTACCTATAGTCTTAAAACTGGATTTTGTCTGACTAGAAAGGAAGTTTTTTTCCTGTCATCCTAAAAGGTCTAAACCCCAGTATATTACTGGGAAATTTCATAGCTGCTTTTCTTGTAGATGTGGATCTGCAAACATACTTAAACAGGAAAAACTTGTTCACATTTTAAAATGTGGCTGAATAAGACAGACATTGTTTAGGATGCACCTGCTCTTGAACAGAAAATAGCCCACTTTTAAGAGACACCTATCTTACTCATCTGAACCTGGCTTTAATGTCAGTGTTAATCAGTTGGTTTAGTCACATTTTCTTAAATCACTGCACATTATTTGAAATCTTCATTTATTTACTTCATGTCTTCACTTCTTTTGCTTTAGCAAATCCCAGGATAAACCTGAGATCTCAAGACAGTGCAGGTGAACATACTATAGCACCCAGTATAATTTTTCACTTGCCTTCTCCATACCAGTATTTCACATGTCACTCACGCTGTATATGCACCTGAACCCATTAGGTTTGATTATAAATTGCTGGTTGATAGAAAATTATATTCACAGCCATTTACTGAGTGTAATTACTCAGCAGGAACCACCAACCTGAATCAATTATCCAAACTCTAAGAATATTTCCCTGAGGATTTTTGGAAAGGGTGGGAGTAAATGCCATGAGTGTCAGTGGTAAAAAAAGACATATGTGCTACATTGGGTTACTTCCCCTAAAGTTTTATTCTTCACATTCAGCTGTAATAAATCATAACTTTTAGTCTGAAAATCATTCATTTAAATTTAAATGGAGTTAAAATACAGTTATTTGAATAATTACTTGGTAGTCTACTGAGCTATCAAAACACATATGTCATGGTGTATTAAGAAAACAGACCAGAGAGTATGGCTGTTTCTATCAAAGCAGTCAAGAGAACATGTTTGAGGTCAAAGACAGATTGAGTTAAATAGTGGTTGGACACATAACAACGCCAACCCACAGGTTGTACACAAGGTTTTTCAGAGATATCTGAAATAAATTGGAATTAGATGACAAAGTATTTTTCAAGATATAGCCCAAGTCATGCAGAAAAGCCACTGCTGGCAGAGACAGAGCCTGAATATGCTACAGGCACGTCTGCATGGATGAACAGGCAATTGCATCCCTGTTCTCTTGGTGATTTCATTACCCAGCTCTTGGCAGAGTTTATCAGCATGTGCTGTGTTACAGGCTGATGGGACCATTCAGTTTCTGCATGCCTGAACAGTGTGGGTGCAAATTAGCTCTAATCCAGAAGTAAATTGGCTCTGCTGAGCAGTGCAGTGTGTGGTGAGCTTGTAGTGCCACTAGACAGGAAGGGCCTTGAATCTGTTTTTCAGTGGGAAGACATATATGTTTTTCTAGAGATGCAACAAGCCTGTATCCCTTTAAATTAATATATTTAAAAATAATTTATTTTGTTTAAACTCCATTAGTACTCAGTGAGGAGAGACTTGTATCTCCCAAGATTGATCCGTGACACATATATTAGATAACTTCGACCAGAAGAAATTAATCTATGTTAGTGACTCTATTTACCTTGTAGAGAGAGCTTGAACTAATCTTCCAGTTGTCTGCAGCTAGCTGGCATAAAATCCATCCCACATTTGTGGGCTCAGATCATTTCTAAATATCAATTCCACTCTGTAGTCAGACCACCTCTCTGTCAGGTAATCAAATGCATCTCATGCAGCACCTCACAAACATCACTTGTGAGGCAACTGCATTTTGGAGTATGTCCATAGCCATGGGGGCAGGAGGCCAAGAACAAGCAAGCCATAGGCGTAAATAATATCAAGGAAAGGCCCAAGATTCATGATAGCCACTCTTGGGTAGTGGTTAGATGGAGCTACTGCCTGGACCCAGGTCTCCCAAAATACATACTTGCTACAACACAGCCACAGGGGAACATTTTGTTTCATTTAAAGCTGCTCTGCACGCATGGATTCTCTACACAAACTCCAGCTCAAGGGGAAATTTTATCTGAGTTTACAGACTAATTTTCATTTTGGAGTTGTGTGACTCAGCTCTGATGCTGCTGAGTGATGAGTGTTGTGTCTGCCTCAGCAGCTGCTTGTGTTTGCCCTGGTCTGCCCCAAGCTTCCTCTGGCACAGAGCAAGATTGTGCCTTCCTTGTTTACTCAGAAATGCTTAGAAAATTCATATACTTTTCAGTGATTTCTGTTTTCCTGAAAAGACTTCTGAGATCACTCTGTGCAGAGATTGAAGAAAAGCCCACTGTTATCTCTCCCATCCTTTCTGCTCCTCTGCTACATGTAAAGAGGAATTTTTAATAAACAAACCAAAAAGGACATTAGCTATATACAGCTGTCTTTTGAGACAGCTTTAATTAGCTATATAATTACTTCATTTAATTCATTAGATCTCTACAGCTGGGATTCTTTTGAATCCCACCTCATTTTTAAAGTGTTTAATGCTCCTTCCTCCTTTTCTACTCCTTTTTTTAACTTATCCTGCATTTTCCAGCCCTACTGTTGTTTTCTGCCTATTTTTCAAAGGCAGTATACAGACAGTCTTCCATACTGCTCCACTGTGAGCGTGGTCCCTGGCATAATTTTTCCCAGGCCAAAATGACTCTCTGAAGGGATTCCCTTCATGTTTCAGGGGTTATCATAGACCAAAGACTGACCACCAGGCAGCTAGAACTCAACAGCTCTGGTGCCATGCAGCTCCTAGGCATTGATCCCTACCCTTGGGAGCAAATGGAACCAATGTCCAAAATCCAGGAATTACATTCCCATGCAGTGCTCTGTTTGTTACCTGTCATGAGAGCCCTCCCAGGTACCACTGGGGAATAGAATGTGGATGACTTATTTGTCAAGATGTTCAGATTACCAGGCAATTTAACCTTAGACAGGATAAATAATTATTTCTGCTATATGTTACTATGAAATTAGAGCATGCCTTTTCAAATTGGGGAATTTCAGAGAATTTGGACAGACTTGACTCTGTTCCTTAGAATTTACCCTGAACAAAGTCACTATTTTCTTCTTTATGGATGTAAGTGTAAATTAAGCAAATTGCCTGAACATCTGATCAACTCCTAGGCTCATTTTTGCTAACTTTTTGAAAAAGAAAGCAAATCTAGGAATTTTCAGTCCTTTATGATAAATTTTCTGGCTATTTTGTTTTGAAAAGTAACAATACTCTCCTCAATATGCTTATTTAGTTAAAAAATAACTTGATCAGGATCCTTTGCTCACTTCTTCCTTTTTTATTTCACCTTTTCACTAAAAAATGTAGTTGAATGAAAACCTGGCAGAAGAGAACTAATAAGCAGAATAAAGGAGATACAAGAGAAAGCGTGACACTCATTCACAATTGTAAAATACTGCCAACTTCTTCCATTTTTACAAAAATAGAACACAGCAAGGACCGATTTATAAGAGAAACCCTAAAACAGGCAGGCAGCAAATTATTAAGTGCCTGTGTTTCAAAGTCCATTCTTATTCCTCACAGAGGAAGACAGACAAACCCAGCTGCTTATTGTCCCAGAAATCATGCTCTGTTATCAGTATTTCCACAATCACTGCCTGTAGTTGATGTTAAAATGATGGCAGAAAAATAATGGGTGAAATTTTCAAAGGAGAGTAGGAGATGCATGTGCATATAGCCCATTATTTTTGAAAAGATGTGTGCGTACTGCAGTACCCATATTTTATTGCCAAAAACTTGCCCTGTTTTTGTAGTATGTCCACTTGACTGACATGCATGAGCTGTTATAAAGCTTAGACAGGGATTTTATAAATTATAAGGTTTTACATGACTTTGGGGGAGTGACACTTTTTCTGGCTAAAGCATGAGAGATTTGGGTGCTGTGAACATTTTTCCTCAGTGCCAAGCCAAGGAAAGAGAGTGCTTTTGGGGCTACTGGGTGAGCTGATGCAGAAAATGAGCTGGTACAACCAACATTTTTAATTTCCACCTGTCAACCACCTAAGTACCACTGAACACTTATTATTTAGGACAGAGATGTAAACCAAAACAGATCCCTTTGCATTAGGGTTATACCAAGGTGTAAAGTTCAAGCTACCCAGCAGCTTTCTGGTTATAATTTTTATCACATTCAGTGTGAGTTCTTTTGAATCCTCACAGTACAAATACTTCTGTTCTTTCTGGAACATATTTCTCTGCAAAAAACCACTTAAAATGTGAGCAACAAAGGGATATAGTACTTGTTCCACAATAAGCAAATCTTATTGTCACAGTTAGACTCCAAAGCCGCATTAAATTTTCCTTTTTATACCTTTTGACTGGAAGTAAAGGAGATGGATGGGGATCTAGTTTGTGGAGCTCCAGACTGCCATAGATTTTACAAGCTCTTTGAGTTGAGCATTTCATCTTTCTTTTGTGTGGAACCAAGCCTTGAAGCCAGTTTCAATAACCAGCTGCTAACTACGTCCATTCCCTTATGAAGCAATTTCTGGACCATTTGGTAAAACAATGTTTAATTATCACCCAAACAAATTAGTTGTGTTCAGGGACAGGCAGTGGTGGTGTGGGAATAGTTAAAGAGTCACCACCTTGAGGAAGAAACCATGTTAACCACTTGTGATTTACTCATTTGGGCATTTTTTGGTTATGTTTGTATATAAATTTGGATGTATCAATACCACATTAAATAAAAATTAAAATTAGAAACAGTGGGCAAGAGCAGTGGGTACCAAACTGACACCTTGCCTGCCCTCAGTGCTGAGATGTCTCACTCCATCCTTGGCTCTCTGCAGCTCACTCCCACCTTGGCTGGGCATGCTGGGAGTCCCCAGCTCTGACAGGACCCCTGTGAGACATTGTTACCATTGGGGTCCTCTTACTTTATGGAGTCCCTCTACATCATTATACCACCCTGTAAAAATTATTTGAATGAAAGTTTTTCAACATTAGAATATCCAGCAATTTTAGTTATATGGCATAACTTCCACATTTCTATTTTCTCTGACCAGGAGATAACAAAATAGTACCTATCTCTGTCACCTTCCATCTTCTTTTAAGTCCTTCACAAAATGTCATTGCCAGATCTTTTCTATTGAGAATGAAAAGTTTCTAGTGCTTGCCAATTCATTCTAAAAATATGGGATTTGGACATTAGGATGTTTACTTTTTTTTAAAAATCCCCCTTTTGACTTCTGTATCTGTGGTCCAGTAGACAAAACACATGACATGCCCAGAGACATATAGGTGAAATAGTTCCTTCCTGAGCATGGTCATTCCTCATGACAGATCAGTCATTTTTTCTCCTCTGATTCGGAAGTGTTCAGAATTAACTTTACAGCAAGGCCATCTGCACAAGCCATCAGCATTACTTCTGTGTAGCTGCTAAATCATACAACTGAGATGGGTTCCTGACTATTTAGTAAACTATCCTCCAGGATTCATGAATTTCAAAAAGCCAGCATAGACATGCCTCATCTGTTCTGATCTCAGACTCCTCCGTTGTGAAGAATAACTGGGATAAATATTCCACAGATTTATCTACTCCTCCGGCCTTATCCCAAGGGATGTAAAAGTTTTCATTAATAGGTTTTTTTCTTACAATAAAACTAGAGTTTCCAAAGTTCATTTTATTACGTTCTTGTTTTCCCCAAACCAAAAGCAAAAGCGTCTGTTTTCTCCAGCAAAGTGTTTGAAATATCAAGGGACCAAGGTAAAATGCTAAATCTAGAAATGGCACAGCAAATCCACTGCCCACTCAGACTGTTCTGTTTCCTCCACTCCCAGGACACTTGATTTGCAACACTGGCAAACTCACTTGCAGATTTTCCATAATAAAAATTTTCCTTTAGGATGTGGTAAGTGTGGGAGTCTCAGAGGAGGGGCAGCTCTGCCTGGCTTGAGGTCTCTTTTGCCAGTAAAAAGTCTCTTTTGTCCACTCCATGGCTGCTGAGAGCAGGCCCACTGTTTGAAACAACTTCTCGCATTTCTGAGGCTTCAGTTCCACCCTGACAGCCTGGCAAGACCCCCTGAGGAAGGCACCAGCTGCACAGAGGTGTTACCATGCACCAAGCAAACCGACAAGAGTGACAGGCAGTGTCACAGCCTCCACAGGGCTCTCAAACCCAGCAGCTACATTGTGCACAGCCTGATGCCATTGCTCTGTACTGCTACAGGGGTTTTGGACCTAGAATTTTTCCCCTCTACTCTGAATTCCCTTCCACTGACCTGTATCAGATTCAAGATCCAGCATCAGAAATCAATGCTACAGGAATGTTTACTATATTATCTGAGTATTGAGAAAATAATAACCTTAAAAACCAACTCATGGCTCACACAGGCTCTTTCTCTTTACCAGAAATACTGACAAGGCCAAGATTTGACTGGAGGTTCAGTTGCTGTTCTTGATGCATTCCTGTAGTGGCTGGTATGGCCGCTTTCTCCCTCACTGCTGGAAAGGAGTCTGTGCAATGCTCAGTGTCACACACTATTAATATTGCATAGATCAACAGTGAAGGGAAGGAAAACTCTTTGTTGGTTCAGCAGGACCACTCTCAGTTCCCAGCATAATTGCCTTTGAGACTACTTATGTATTTGTACAGAACTGTCATGGAATAAATGTAACAGACACAGTCCAGACTCATTTTCATCCTCTTTTCCCTGCAGGTTTTTTTGTTCCATATGACTATCCACTAGAACCACTTGTTCACTTTTTTGTTCATAACTGGCCATTTTATTATTTAGTCTTAGCCAATAGTACTCAGCACAGGAACAGAACCTGCTTCAGATCCACCACAAGTCTCCATCAAGCCACTCATTTTTCCTGGGCCTTTATCAAGTTATCACAGCCTGTAGTGCATCAGCTTAAAGGCAAGATAAGTCATTCACTGGAAAGCAGCTTCCCACAAATGATTTATTGCAGCAGGGCCATTTTTTAACAGAATGGCCCAGCCTGCATTTATTTTGCCATGATTACAGGAAACATGTCAAGGTACTCACATTTTTTAAAAGCTGAGAACATCTGACAGAAAAGTGCTCTGGATTTGACACCAAAGAATCAAGAATGCACCAAAAAGAGAGAACTATCACTTCTGAAACTGTCCAATATTTTATCTGAAGAGACTGTGCACACACATTTCTTTGTGTCTTGACCTGAGTCTGCAGTTTTGAGCTAGAAAGAAATACAAACCAATTGCCTTAGTTCATTTTTTCTGAAATTGCAGTGGTTTAGGGAGAGGCCTGACTCTTGGCAAATCTGCAATTTTGACAGTTATGTTGAATCTGCAATTTTTCATTCTTTGTCATTGAACTTATTCTACTAAGCAGCCTAAAGACAAACTTCAATATTCTTTTTCATCTAGAGAACAAGGCTGAGCTGTAAGCAATTCCCTGGTGGTCCCAAGTTTGCTACCAGCTGTCATTAGAAGTTTGTGATTTTCATTCTGGCCTGCCACAGTTGTAGCAGTCTTTTTCAGTTCAATATTTTATTTTTCATGCTAGCTTTTGGCCAATGTGTTATCTTTACTTTTGTATTTTTATTTATCCAGTAATGCATACATGCATTATTACCCATGCAGTGTAATTACATATTGTTTGATTATAAATGCCACCTTTTTTTCTAATCATCACAGACACCAGACTGTAATTCCCTGTTTCATTCAGGCCTGTGAGGCACAGAGCAATACTTAGAGACACAAAGGTCTCAGCTTCCATCATTCTTGACAGCAGCTGCCTTGACATCTGATGAGAGAAGCTGAGACATAGAAAAGTGCTGCAATTTGTCCAAAGGGTGACAGAGGTGGAAACAGAATCAGCATCTCCTGATTGTTAGTCCAATTCCCCAGCCCCAAGAGTACACTGGTAAGCAGGTTTTTGTATGCCCACAATAACTAAACCCCTAGAGAGACGTCCTTAATGTAATTTTAATAACTGAATAAAGTGATTGATAAATTATTAAATAGTTAAATACTAGTTAATTTTTTACCTCATCATCAGGTTAATAACCTATTGTTTATTCTGATAGTTTGAAATATGGGTAGTGAATCTAGATACAGGAACAGAAAATGTCTGAAAAGGGAAGACAGTAAAGCACTGCTAAAACAATGTATTTCTTTAGTACTTCCAAGTCCCCATATTCTGTTTCAGTAGTAGACTTGGGGAGTAGGAACAGGATAAAAAAAAATAATGGAAATAAAGCAGCATGTAGAAAGCGAAAAAATTGAGGCTGGCCAGAGGTATCTTTTGAACTCAGCATGGGCTTTATTTCTCTCCTTTTTCCACTGCCCCCCTTACATGTATGCTGCGTTTGTGCCAGTTTGAATGGTTGTCAAAAAAAAATAAAATCGGTGTTTTCTTGCTTCTTGTTGTTATTGAGAGAATTCTTATTTTCCTTTTAAATTGAGCACTGCAGTAAATGCCTTCTTTTTCAGCATTTTACAAACAAAGTAAATATACAGTTTCAGGGAGAAAGCACTTGCATGTCTTAGACCAATGCAATGATTCCTCAGATCTCTATAGAGCCAAAATTTGTCTCACTCCACCATTTAGCAGTTTTCAAGGTTTGCCACCCATACTTTGCAACATGAGTTTCCAAGCACTGCAGTCGTTTCTCTTGAAGCCTACAAATACATTCGTTTTGTACCAGTAGCTCAGATCCTGAGATATTTCAAGTCTCAAGTCTAGCTCAATTGCTCTCCTGGTAGTCTCTTGGATCTTTTTTGAAGATCTTGTTAAAAAAATCCAAAACAACAAGCAAACAACCCCCAAACCAACATAACCCAAAGTGATCAAATTTGCTGTCTTCCATGATGCAAGAGTTTGAAGAGTAAGGTACATTCTCCATTTAGCTGTGCAGAATTTATATATTTTAATTTTCTTAGAGTCCTTGGGTGAAAATCCATTGTCTTGATACTTTGCCAACATTGATTTAAGCAACTGGTTCTAAAGCTGTTTCACTGGAGATGATGGACAAAATTCTTATAAGGAAAGGAATCTTCCTAAACTCACTTGTCGTGAACATTGGATAATTCACTGGCTTCTCATTATATTTTATGTGCTGTCCTCTAAGAACTTGTTCATACATTGGCGTATAAACTCAATGGTAACCATTGAATTTCTGAATTTCATTGAATTCACCATTGGGGTAAATGCTTTTAGCAATTTGTTCCTCTAATTTGTTGTTTTCAGTCCATCTTACAGCTTTTCATTTAATGTGTCTGCCCTTTAAACTTATGTTTTTGGACAGTCTTCCCATATTTTTAGCTTTAATAGCCTCCTCTATTCCTCTGTTTAATTACAGTATTTTCATGTCCCTTCACGTTCTCTTCTGAGTGTTCAGTATGGTGTCTTCATATTCTTTACACCACCTGGAAGTATTTAAGGCTTTGAAATTGACCCTCTAAACTTGATTTTTGCATACTTTTCCATTAATGACTATTTTCTAGGCAAGTTGGGGTTTTTTTGTAGTATAGCATATATGCTTTTTAAAATCACTGTAACAAAGAGCTGTACCAAACTGTCTCTGGTGCCAAGTCTTGGTGCCTCTTTCAGGAATACCATTTCCCATTCTGAGAAAAGAAACAGTCAGAGAAAAATTGCTTCAAAATAGCAGTTGTTCATGTTTAGAAAAAAAAAAAAGAAAAAAGGTCCCTACCACATAGCTTCCCTGTGAATCTTTACATCTTTCCTGAAAGTACTTACACTCTGTCTGTGTTTGGAGGAAAACACTGAATATCACATTATTCACAGTAAAATCACTGAGATTGCTATGACTTCTGAGCAGAAATGCTGGGAACCTCTATGATAACAGTTGGTGGGGACTGCAGGTGCTTCTAGGGCTGTTGCTGTTCTCTAGAAAATAATGTCAAAAGAAGATAACTTCGCAGTCTTTAAACAAAGGATTTTGTTGCCATTGTTCCTTGAAATGACTTATGAGGCTTTGACAACATATGAAGCAATAACAAGAGGAATACTGAATATACTTTCATCTCATGGGGTTTTTTCTCTTTTACTGAGGTTACCGATAACTTTGCAGGACAACAGAGGGGAGCAGCTGTTTTGTGCTCCGTCAACAGCTTTCATCAGCCTCCAGCTACCTGGAGGTTTTACCAAGTTACAGTCTGAGCAGGGGTGCTAAAGCCAGAGAAAGCACTCTCCTCTGCTGGCTGTTTATGGTAGGCTTTAAGGGGAGCAGGGTTTGTCCACGACCTAATTGCACATATTTAGGAGGAGGCAATCACCAGTGTAGAGAGGAAATGGCAGCTATAAAGCTCAAGCAGTTAATACAGGTGAAATGGTGCAGGAATCTGTTTTATACCCAGGTGAATGTGGCTATCCCACAGGGCTTCCCATACAGCTACCTGCCCATGACAGCTCTATCCATGTTTTTAACCTCTGGCAGATTAAGAAGACAGCAGGATCAAAGTGGACAGACTGCCAGCATGGACAGCAGAGCATCCCTTCAGAGCCACGAGAAACTCCAAGACGGGCGAAACAACAATTTGCTGGGACACGGCTGCACCAGAGGCTGCAGCAGTTAGTGCCCCACGGCCCCACATGCTTCCACACAGGCAGGGAGAGGCAAGGTCCTCTCTGCACACGCCCTCTTCTGCACCCCTTGGATGCCAGGATGCCTGAACTCTCCAAAAGCAGGATCCCTGGCCAAGGACAAGCCCACACAGCACACCGGCTGAGATTTTCCACACACAGCTCTGCCCTCCTCTTGACTCTGCCACTGGAGAAATAACCATCAGCAACAAAATACAGTTTCTTAAGTAAGTGTGACTTTTGTTTTCAAAATCCTGGAAGAAAACTTGAAATAATTCATTAGACAGCCTCTCAAAGATTGCCACATTCCTGGATATTTACAAGAGACAACGTTTTGCTGGGACCAGCTTCATCTTGAAGGCTTTACCTTACCCCCCTCCCCAATCCCTCCGTTAATTAAAACGGTCCAGTTTGGAATTTTGTGAAACTGCTGGACACAGCTGTTTCTAAGCATCTGCTGTTGAATTTATTGCAGATGTACATGATGTAAATACATGAATGTAGTGTCAAATAGGCCAAACACAGAATAATTTCATTTAAATACCCGAGACTCATTGAAAAAGTTGCAGTGTGAGTGTATTCACATTGTTCTTTAACATCATGTGTTCTGCTTTGTAGTAAAAGATGTGACTCTGGACAGGTCAAAGTTTTGCTAGTGACTTTAGTGGATGCAGGACCAGACACATTTGTTATGTGTGGTAACCATGGTGAAGAAAGATCTTTTTAACTTTGTGACAGTAGGCTGACTGAGCCAGAGCTGGAAAGCAGCTTAGTAAGGAGAGCTAAAAACATTAAGAATTTGCTGAGATCCATAGCTAGGTGTTATAAAATGTGAAGAAGTTACATGTATCTCTGTTTTCATGGATCTATTCTGGATTAAACCATCTTGAATAGAAGGAAACACACTTTAGTCAAAATATTGCTGACATGAAACCTTTTTATTTTAAACAGCAGCCGAAGTTCCAAACATTTATGGTATTTTAAAAGTTTTACATCCACATTTTGATAATAAATGCATGTTTATTCTGTCCTATTGTGCTTTTACTTTGAAGGGTTACCATCTGTAAGCAAATTTCATTTCAACCTTTTAAAACAAATAAGTTAGGTTCTCGGATGTGAAAAACATTTTATTTGAAATAATCTATTTTTACTGCATCATTTCCATTCTCTCTTTTACAAAACAAATTTCTTTGTAATTGAATCTATTTTAAAATTCTGTTTCATATTATATATAATTTTGGTCACAATTTTTTCTCAAATACAGATTTTTATCACTCCATGAAATGATATGGTGTTCCATATAATCAACAACAAGCAGTTTACAAATGTACAAAGGTAAAGATTTTATGTCTGTCATAAGCAAGGTGTTGGTCTACTTGCTTTATTTGGTCATAGACTGAAATAAACATGGGATCAAGCAAAGGAGCAGAATTTTTCTGGTCATAAGAGGACAGATTTCATTGCCCAGAATAAACTGCTTCATATCCATCCTTTCTTATAATGAACTTTTTCTTTTTTTTTTTTTTTTCTTTATATTAGTTTCCCTTGGGAAGGACCAAAGTGGGTAAGATTTCTTGTAATTTCTGGAAACACCTGTTGTTCTGTTCCAATCAAAATGCATGTGATATTGGACCTTGATCTGGATCAGAAAGAAAATCTTTTATTTATTTGAGTAATCCTACAGAAATTAATGTAACTAGGTAAATATAAAAAGTAAATATTTGCAAGATCCGTGATGTATCAGATGACATAGAATAGAGCCACGGAGTGTTTATAAGGAGAACCAGTAATTTATTGAGATTTTCCATGTAAAATTTTCCAACTGGAATAACATGGGGAAAAAAGGCAATTGCACATTTGATTCTTTTTCTGTGATTACAGTTATTTTGAGCAAGAAGGATTACTCTGGGTGATATTTTACAACAACCACGTAGGATGCCACTGTGCTAGCACCTTAACTGAGGCTGGGAAAGCGTTTTTAAAGTTAATGTCTCAACCTTACAGCTCTACTGCATTTTGGTACATATTATAGAACCCAAATCAGATGGTTTTTGGATGATACAAAACCAGAAGATGTGTTCCAGGAGATCACTTATTGCCATCTGCCCACCCTTGGGCCTGTAGACCAGAGGAACAGGTGAGAGACAATCTGAGATGGAACTTCCCCCAGGGTGGCTCATGAGGATGTCAGGTCAGAGCCCCTCCTGTCCATCTGCACTGCCAACCAATGCACACACAGCCCCCAGGAAGCCTGGGTTTGTAGAAACAGAAGTGTACAGAATGAAAGATCTACATGGTACAAGAAGGTCATCAGTGACTGCTTTAAAAATTGGAGGAGTTTACTGCAGATAGAATTTAATTAGCAGCAGGATTCTACCAAATATTTGCAGTCTGACCTGGCTGTTGCTGGGTGTCTGGCAGTGCTTTACTAAGCTGTTTTTGAGAGGAGCCTGATTACTCGACAGATTGCATCTACTTAAATATATTTGTACAGAGTATTGTGCATGAATACAAGCTCACTCAGACACTTCAATTTCACGCTTGTAGCCACACGAGCTTTCCTCAAACAACTGTACTGCTTGCAAAAAAATGAAATCATGGCACCAATCAGCTTTATCCATAGTCCATGGCACTTTGACTGGCTGCAAGCTGTACCTTATGCTGCATAAAACGATCTATGTCAACTTATTACACAGATCAGTGAATGCCCTCGGCTATGCCATGGAGACCCAATATTGAATCAAAGAATCATGGAATGGTTTGGGTTGGAAGGGACATTTAAAGGTCATCCAGTCCAACTCCCCTGCAGTGAGGAGGGGCACCTCCAACTAGATCAGGTTCCCCAGAGCCCCATCCAATATTGCCCTGACTGCTTGTAGGGATGGGGCTTCCTCCATCTCTCTGGAACACCTACACTCTTATTTCATCTTCCCTTTCAACCAACATAGCTGTAAGGATCTGCCTTGCCATGGGAAGCTCTGATAATGGTGCAGAAGATGATGAAGAGAGGTTATTCTTAATAGAATATCATTTGTGGGGACAGAACACATATGACAAGAGAAGTCACAGAGCCTGGGAACATGCCTGAGAAGTGCTTGATTGAGATTTGTCTCTCCTACTTTAGACATAACAAAAATGAATTAGCCAGATCCAGGTTCATAAATAGAGATGAAAAAGGAAAAGAAATGCTTTTAGCATGTGGTACACTTTCCCTGTCTTGACTGTCTGTTTTAGCAGATGGTTCTCCCTGTAGCTCTGCCTCCATGGAGTACAACATCAGTGCACACAGCTCGGATGTGGACATGCACATTGTGCACTGACATTTACTCAGATGAATCTTGTTTGTGATGGCACAGACAATTTGTCAAGTTGCAGTCTAATTCTTATGAAAAAATAGGAGTATTTCTGATCTATTCAATGGGAGTAAGAGATTTTAACAGTTTTCATCCTTAAGTGCAGAAGTGGTATTAGAGGGACAAGAAAATACACAAACATACTCTTGTGTTGCGTTCCAACAGAAAGGAAAACAGGGAAGTCCTAAATAAGACATAGAAGGTTTTTACAATATACTCAGTGAGATGGAGGACAAAAAGAAAGCAGGGCAATCATAGAACTAGAAGAAACTCCTTGGGACTCGTTTATTCTATACAGCTTTATCATCTTGCAAAGGCAGACAGTGATCTTTACTCCCAAAGTCTCATCTGGTTTCTCTGAGTCATTTAAAGGATGAAAACGTTTTTTCTCATTTCTGTTCCAGGGAAGAGAGAAAGAAGCCTAATACAGCTGGAAAAGCAGTTTGCTGCTACCACAGGTTATTGCATTGCCTCTTGCTCTGTGGTGTTGCAGTTCTGATCACACATGCACAGTCCCACGGCATCACTCCACATTAAACTCTGCCAGATTTACCTTCTGTTCACTTTTCTCCTTCTACATTGTGTATTAAATATTGGCACAGTTCTGTAAACATTTATTTACCAACTGTCATAAAGTACAAATGGCTCCTTTCATCTGTAGTCTTGAAAAACATGATTAATGTAATATTTTCAGAAGATTTTCCTGTAGATTTGGGGGAATTGGAGGGTTGGTTGTAGGTCTTGGCACATTATTTAAAATGACAACTAAGTACATTAGGGAGGAAATAACAGGCACTGATCCATCCATTTCATTCATTTAGATGCTTTCTGCTTGCAGGAACATGTGATCACAATTTCAAACTTACTTCTGACTGTTTAAACTAAACCTAAATATTGGTGTAATGGGGTGTACTGAGAAGCTGAAGCTGGCTGAATCAGACCCAAAGCATTTTTCTGTTTTCCACGAGGGTAGGTATGGCAACACTTCTGCTATGAAAAACGTGGCTGCCAGCATAGGAGAAGCTTAGAGGTTTTGGACAGGTACATTTACAGGTTTGTTGGGAGGTGGAAAGCAAGGAGATATTCAAAGTGTATTAATTAGAAAACCTAAAGGTTTAATAGGCTGCCTCTGGGAGCCTCACTGCTCTAGCACCTACCCCAAGCGCAGACCCGGAACAAACCACTGTCCTGCAAGTAATCTCCATTATTTCAATATTTGACCCAGATTTCATCCATGACAAAGTGAGTCCATCTACGCAGACTCTGATTAAGAAGCAAAGGAAGGCAAGACCCCCCTGCAGCAGTGCTGGGCTATTCAGACTCTGCCTTCTAGAGCAGCAAAAGAGACAACAACTTAGAGCAGCTCCTGCAGCCAAAGTCATCAGCCCTGCTGGGGAAAGCAGGAATTACTTTTTCCTACACATCAGTTGCCGATCAGTCCCTCAGCACATTCTACCAACACGTCCTGTGATAAATTTTGAATGAGGGATAATGTAAAGCTATTAGAGATCCTTCTGCTGCCACACAAAAACTTCCATGATAGATTGGTGTGATTTTCAAACAGGAGCTTTGTGGTTCTTCTTCTAGAGAGCATACTAGCAGCTAAATTATTAATTTCTTATGCACATTGTGCTTCATCATCTCAGCTTTCATCAGAGAAGTTACTTCTGTTTATCTGTATCTTAGTGATTGAATCATCTGCGCTCTGACCGGCAGCAAAAAAATGTTTTGGTATTTTTAGCCTTCATTTAGCAATGCAAATGAACTTGCTATAATCATGTTTGTGAGAAAACACACGGTACAGTCAGGACCTCAATAATGACTGATATTAGCTACGCTCTATACATCAATGAAATTGGCTCAGAGTCACAAACTCTTTCTTTTTGTCCTTTTTAATTGGAAAGGAGGAATGTATCTAATAAATTAAACCATGTTTTTAACAAATTGCCCAAATATTCTCACGAGTCCTTGCAGAGAATCAAAATTATAATATAGGGCAGGAAGCTTTCCTGTTCAATGTTTGTGAGTTCCTTTAAGTCCATTATAAACAATAAAGCAGGCATATAAAAACTACTGTAACTTTCAATATCCATTAAAAGAAACACAACTAAGAACAATAATATAATGCAAGTCCTTTTAAAATGTATGCCCAAGAATACAGTTATGTAAAATCTGTGCCCTTTAAATGGAATTAGATTTAGCCACAGACAATTTCATGGGGAAAACTATGTCGGAACTAGTGCTCTTGAGAATTTTTTTGTTTTCTTACTATCCATTGTTTTGATGTGTGCTATAATACAGCCCTGGAATTTTCCCACAGTGATAATTTTGTACTTGAAAAATCCCTCTTGGAAGAGTACTATACAATTTAATTAGTACTTTTCTACACACTTTTGTAGGGAGTATAATATTCTCCAGCCTTTGTGCAAAAGTATTGAGGCAATTTTGTTGTGGTTAATTAGTAATGAGAGGATGCTCTATGTCTGCTCTAAGGCTTGAGTCCTATCATGATAAATGCTATATCCACACATTAAGGTAAGTCAAACACTACTGCAATGAATTTCTAATTTGAACTAGCTTTATAAAATATACCTTGAAGCCAGGAATAAACTGGAAAAAGTGTTCAGGGCAGCAGGCAACAGTGAAATCAGTTTAACAAATGTAATGAGCACCCATATAATGCAGAGTTATGGATTATTTTTCCACATTCAATTATGTGCAACATCTCCTTTAAGGCCATAAATTTCCCATTTATATCCGAACGCTCAGGCATTATAATCTTGGAGAGTACAGAAAGGGCTGGCAGAGCCTGCTGCAGTGACACCAGCGGCTGTAACCTGAGCCTTGTCCCCAGCCCAGCTCAGGCCAGAGGGAGCACACAGGGCACTACACTGCATCTGCGGAACCCAGCCTAGGACAGATGTGGAGAGCTGAAATGAAGTATACAAAGAGGCTGAGAGCTGTCAACAGAGCTGGCTTGCTGCTCCTGCAGCCCCTTGGTGACACCCTGCGTGATTCTCCATAAATCCTGCCTTCCCCAAGTCCTGGCAGGGCACTGACTGCTCCAGGTGTGGGGTGCAAACATTGCAGGTGAACACTGCAGCACAGAAATCCACCCCTGCTCAGCATCATTCTGACTGACACAGAGCAATTACTGCCCTCCCGAAGTGCAGCCAAACATCACCTCCTGACACCTCCCTGCCTCACCAAAGACCTGTCATCCAAAAGACCTGGTCTCCCACCTACTCTGCTACTGTTGAGTCACTAACTCCAGGAATTAAAGGTCTTGGAAATGCTTAGAGTCTGCTGAAACTCCACCAGGCCCACCAGAGTGTTTCAAAATGTTTCCTTTAGCCAGCATTCCTCTTGCTTCAGTATTGACCGTAATGTTACATTTTTCAGGGGTACATATTAATACTAAACAGCCAATAAAATAGAGTAAGGCTGCTTGCCTTGTACTTTAACACGTATTTAAAGAGACTTCTGAAATGTTTTCCCCATCTTAGAGGCACAGCTATTTGAGTAAGTGGCATAGCTTCTTTTTTGCAAATGAGAGGCATAACCACACAGCCTGGGCAGTGAAATACGAGAAAATGTCTGTAACTGACAGTGAGCTCTCACATGATAGCAGTAACTTTCATTACCTTCTTCTCATTATTTTCTTGAAGATAAAGTATCTGCTAAAGCTTGTAGCAGCAATATTGAATCCTACAGGTCAAATTGTGGGAACTATATTTTAAAAATTATACTATTTCATATTAACAGTCTTTTATTCCACTTTCTTTTTTTCTTTTTCTTTGTTTTGTTTTGAAGACTAGCAGGTCCAGACAACTAGCCTTTTCTGGATCCTTCATTACTTCATATTACCCTCACTGCAACTTGTCTCCTCTTTAAATACACAAATATTCCCCTGGCAACACACACCACAAACACATTTCTGCATTTTCCCCTCAGAGTGTTTTCAGTTTTCCCACACAAATGAAGATTTCTGTGTCTCTAAACATTGTGCTGTCCCTCTCTGGGAAAATCTTCTGTGTGCATTGTGCTGACAGTTTACAGTTGCCCCATCAGGACTGTAAGGGATTGATATGAGGCTGCATTATCATATTTAAGATGCATGAAGTTGCTAATTCTTCTCACTATCATTATTACTGTAGGGTCTTGGGGGAAAGGGACTTAAAAGTTTTTAGGTTTTTTTGAGTGTGGGTATGCATTGAGCAGCTAAATGCACAGCAAAGCTCTGGGCTGTTCTATTGCATGGCTTTAGCATATTTGTACTACATCAATGTGTTTAACTCCCCGAGCTTGCTCCTTCCAGCCTTGACTGTGTCAATACTGATTTGCACCTTGCACTCTGCTGTGCTGCCACTCTTCTTGGTAGGACCCAGATTATCGGTTTACTGAGCCAGTATGCCTAGCAGGGACATAGCCCTGCTGTTCTTGAAGAGCATACATATGTATGAACTGATACTTTGACTGCTATTTTCTCCTTGAAAAAGGGGTATGTATTTGTACTAGCTGAGAAGACCAAATTAAATCGTTTCCATTTAGTATACTTCAAATAGAAACTTTTCTCACTTCCTATCAAGTGTTTAAATCAGTTCACAAATGAATGTTATAAGACTTAAAAGGTCTGAAAATATGTTTGTATTTTTCTTGAAGGCATTTATTCCAAAACTCTTTCCATTAAAATAATGCAGTCATCTTTGTGACCTTTTACACTGTGATATGCCCCTTACATGGCATATACATATTAATCTATAATTAAAAGGGATGGCTGTGAGAGCTACTTAGTTCATCTGCCCCATGTCCACCAACAGCTTTGGAATGTATATCCCTTTAAAAATGAGAAGTCAAAACATACAGGAAAACATGCACAGGAAAACAATTTTAACATAGAAAACAGATTTTTCCTGTCAATGGATGGCAGAAGCCTCAGTCTTCCAAGCTAAATAATGTGTTTAAGTATAACGAGATATAAGGCAGCCACATCTATGGGTGTGTTCAAAAATAAGATCTTGCTTTCTCTCCAGGGATTTGAGAGCTGTAGATTTCCTACCAGAAAAGATAGAAATGTATTTATAGTAGGCTGGAGAGGAGGGAGTGCTTCTAGGGGACAGAAGAACACACTGGCTCAGTATTTGGAATCTGATAATGTTTTGTTTTTACATCATGTCTTCCCAAATAAGGGTGTTTTGCTTAACATAAACCAGAAGACTAGACATAAAACAAGCATTTAAACACACTTGTGTTGCTCCAGCCACAGCTTATTGTTACTTGGATGTACTGTATTAATAGCAAAAGAGTTTTTTGCAACAAGCTTGCACATGATGAGCTTTCTCTCATGCTGTCAGATAAATTTCTGTCTGTTTACATCAGAATTTACTAAAATCTTTTAAACTTCCCTTCTGTACCTCTCCATTTTTTCCCACTTTCAATGCCCAAGTGTTAAAGACCTTTTTCCTCTCAATAATTTCCACTTAACTCTGAACTGAGCACCTCTGCTTCCTATCAAGTCTTATCTTCAAATAAAATAACTTTTTATTAGATTTAATGACAGTAATTCTTTGTACTTTAAAGAAAGATCTTCTTTAACCACACTCCATTTCTGCCATGGGGATGTGAGATCATCTTTGGCAGTCCTTCCTGGACACAGGCTTAGCTGAGTCCTTCTGGATCTCCTGGATGCAGAATTATGAGGTCGCGCTAATAAGGGATTTGAGTGGCTAATATATTCAAGTGCCATCAATTTAGATGCCTGAACCACAGAGCCGAGGGAAATGCAGGACCATGTGCTTCGAGCCTGCCCTTTTCTGTGACTTCACAGGGGGACCTCAGAGCCCTGCAGGGCCCAAGCAGCTGTGTCAGACACATAGAGCTCAGCAGTAACATGCCCTGGGCACTGGAATATGTCTAAAAGTCCTGCCTTTCTTGAGGTCATGAGGTCGCCATCTAGCTCAGCTCTACAGCTGTCCTAGTGATAGTATACTCCTGGACCAGCAATCACCAGGACAGCTTAACACTGAGAAAATTAATCCAGAAAATTGAAAACTTTAGTTTGAAACTTTCCAAAGCCCAGGGAACTTAAAATGTGTCCTTCTGGGAGAGTGGCCACACAGTAGAAACAAACTTTTTTTTTTTTCTTTTCTTTTTTTTTTTTTTTTCCCCAGTCTCTGAGAAATCCCAGCGTGTTTTACAAATCTTTAATTCATGGGGGGAAACGCTACGAAAGAAATCACAATGTCCTTATATAGAAGACTGTAAAGAAGAACACAATGCCTGCTGTACACTCAACATAAAATTAAGGAAAAAAAATCTCTAAATATATTCTGTTCAAGTACCACATCTATATTACTTGCTCTCAAGATCAACTACAGGACGAAAAGTTACTGCTCTCTAATCAGTATTCATATGAAAGTCTTCAAACTGTAACTCAGAATCCTGAGAGACTGGAACACTTCTCAGTTCCATCTTTTTTAAATGAGAATGAATTCTATTTCAGTGGTAGCTTTGATGTATTTCAGACTTTTTTTTCCATATCAGTTAGAAGAAAATTATTTGCTTCAACAAATCGTAATGTCTGTATGTTTTTGGTTTTGTCTTTCACTAGATGAGAAACATTTTCTTAGATGACAAACATTTTTTTAGGTAAGTCCAACCATTTTATGAAAACACATTGAAAACACCTATATCCTGAAATGAGGCTTGGTTTTGAATTTATGTTATTCAAAACACAACTACATTGAATGATCTCTTTTGTTGGATGAAGAACATGGCATAGTGGATGGAGTGAGTTTAAAAATAGGGTTTTTAACAAAAAAGGCAACTGTGAAGAGCTTTCATTAACACTCATGCAGAATTTTGCTTCACCAAAAGAACAGAAGTGTGTATCAGAGGGAAGATGGGATACATAAGGCTAACAAAATTCGTTCAATTTGCTGCAAAAACAAATTGGCAAAAGAACACCATCCAGCCAGCCTGTGAGGTAGTCCATCCACAATATTTAGAGGAAAGAGAGGAATGTGCAGTGACCCAAAATAAGGAGCACTATGTCCTTTTCCTTTTATCAAGAAATCATGTCACTGAAAAAGTCTCTTCAATGTAAAGGAAGCCAGGGAAGTCACTAGTGCTATTACAGATCCATTTCCATTGGAAGATCAAAGCAGCAACATAAAAGCAAGTGTCAGCTGAAGCATTTTCTTCTACTTTCAAGGTAAAAGGTAAAAGCTGCCAAACGGAAATCTATCTAAATGTATTCTTCTGACATGCTGATGGTAATGATCCTGACTGATATTAACCCTGTCAAATAGCCATCCGTGTCTGCAAGGAAAGTGATGAGTCCCTTCCCACAGTCCATCTGAAGGAAAGGTGGCCAGTAATGAAATATTCAAGTCTTTTACTTTCTACTAAGCATGAACAGATGTACAGACAAACTAAACATGAACAAATGCATAGAAAAACATCACTTTTACTGGAAATAGTTTTGGTCCCTTACCTAACACTTTATATTTTAACCACTAAGTGACTGATATTCTATCCAAGTCTGGTATATGGCTTGAGTTGCTTTATTTTCAAGAGAGATAGCTTTCTCCCCTCACTCCTTACTGAGAAGGAAGACAGAGAACTGTATTGTGCTACACTTCCCTTTAAGGAATCTGCCTTCACTCTAACACCTTTGTCACCTGCTGTCCCCAGCACTGCAAACTGATGCAAAGAAATCATCACAGAACAGTTTGGTTTTTTTGCAAAGGCACAGTCCAACACACATGGCACTTGAGCACAACCCCAAGTTTACACTGTCTAAAGAGTTGGGTAAAATCCAGGCCAAATGCTCTACAGCCTCATCCACAAGCAGCTCTCAGGATCCCAGTTTATCCTATTCCTGTGATATGTTTTGTACCCAATTAAAAACAAGATACCACAAGCTACCTGGGCAGAAGGACACAGGTCACAGATCCTGCTTGATCCTCTCCCACCGGCATTTTGCATCAAATTCAGTAAAACCCTAAGCAACCTAAACCCAAAACTGTATCAAACCTTCTTTGGTAGGTACTTCACTCAATGCTGCTGTGGTGTGCTTGTGAACTGGGAGAGCTGGGGCAGTACCTGGAGGAGGAGCAAAGGTGGTGGTGGTGGTGGTGAAGCAGAACAGAAAATACCTGGTTTGAAAGGCTGAGTCTGGGAAAAGAGAAAGAGAAAAGCAAGGAATGAGGCTACAGTCTGAGATTACACAAGGAGATCGGGCTGGAGGTTACGGTTCAGGCACACCAAGAGCTGTGGAGCCTGGGACTTCTGGCAGAGCTTGGCCAGGAAGAGGCAGCACAGATGAAGGAGGCCAGGGATGAGTAAGTAAGGGGAGGAAAAGCACAACGAGCAACAGCCTGGAGGGGCTTGGGGTGAAAGTGGATCTGTCAGGCCAGAACAAATTCTTGTGCAATGGATGGAAGAATTGCTGCCCAGTGGATTACATGCCCCTGCAGAGACTTAATTTTCTACTGTCCTCGGTGTTATAAAATGATGTGACTCTTCCAGCAAAGCACATCTCACTCCTCTGTAGCTTCCCATGGAGAACCAGGGAAATATGGAGAACGCAACCACTGAGAACAGAGGTCTGTGCAAAAGGCTTGCCGAGGAAACATGAGTGGAAATGAGATACTGTGTGATTAGAGCTCTCCAGCTCCCGTGAAAATATTTTCCAAAAGCCTTATTTCAGGACCAGAAGGCCTTGAAAGAATCAAAGCACTCTCACAGCAGGGCTTTTGGTGACTCCAAAACTGGAGGGCAGGAAAGCTGACACATATGAACTGCCAAGACTCAGGGAGGTGGGGAACAGGCTGGTAGGAAAGGCTCCTCTCCACATTTCATGGAAACTAAGATATTCCCTTGCAAAGTGCAGATCTCTGCGAATCTTCATTATCTGAGAGAATATGTTCTCTTGAAAAATTTCTACCAGCTCAAAGCAAAAAGGGAATCCTGGTTTTCTGATTTCTTGACAGATTTAGTTATTTACACACAAAAATATTATTATAATATGTTTATGGAAAAACAGTGAAAAGCTAGAGAGTGCCAGGAAAAGGAAGATCAGCAAAAGAGTCCACAACAACAGGTGGAAAGTCCAGAGGCAATTTAGCAGACTCAGTGGAAAACTTCTAATTTTCTTTCTTTTAAAGACCAGCAGTATTTTCCAGATAGGTTTTGTCTCTTCTACAGGGAATTGTTTAATGGCCAGCAATTATAGCCAGTGTTTCTATTATCCAACTAATGAGAAATGCAGCATCCCAGATTTACAGCACCAAAGATTTTTGGAACCTCAGTAGGATTCAGATGGAAGCAGGATGTGGCGAAGTTCCTTTCCAATGTCAACATCCTCTCTTCTCATTTGCTTATCAGTGGTGGGGCTTCAGCAAGGGTCCTGTCAAATGCATCCACAGAGAAAACTTCCCTCTGTCCATGTTTAATGGCCTTTCCTAGAGACTGGATTAGACAGTGCTCAGGCAGAGGAGAGCACCAAACAAACTCCCCCTTTATGTGAGGACCTTGATCATGGAGTTGTTGAAAGGGAAGAACCATCTTCACTTTGGAAGGAAGGTTTTAAAAGGAAAGGTCTCACCTGCATAGCAGAAACATGTGCTCTTGCCTACTTGCATCCCAGTGCTACAGACCCTGAATGAGAAACACACATCCACAGGGTTCTGAGGCAATCAGAGCCTGTTGAAGGTACTCACTGCTCAGGTGAAGTTCTCTGAAGCACTCACTTCAGAAATGTCATGAGTGCACATTCGTTTTGAATACAAAAAAGCAGGAAACAAATGAGGATTGCTCATCTCTGATTCCATTTTCTGTCAAGTCTGGATGTTCCTAGTTTTTCCTGTTTTTGTTTAGGATCATGTATTATTTCAATAGTTAGAATCTGGTCTCAAAAAAACCCAGCAGAAACCATTTGTAAAAGCCAGCAATTCCCAGATTGCAAATGCCACGGGACTTCTGCAACAGAACAACATTCCGCTTCATTAATACACCTTGATGGGAAAGGGAAACTGCAAGCAAAAGCAAAGCCCTGGGTCCCTCCCAAGGCAGCAGATACACCAACAAAACTGCACTTGCGAAGTCCACAGACCTACAGCACAGTAAGGTGTGAGAGTGCTATGTCTTGTGAAAATGAGCAGTTGATAGACAGTGATTCAGAGCAATTTTCCCCTGGGTAATCAGCAGCCACTTCACCACAGGGAGAGGCTGTTGTTGTGCCTCTGCTCAGGGAGAAGTGGCTGTGCAGGCAGCTCGAAGAAGGGATCAGGCACCCAGCTTTGATGTAACAGGAAATGAACACTGCTGGCTGATGCCATCAGACCCTAAGTAAAGCAGGAGTACAGAATTTTTCATTCTCATACTCTTCTAATCAATGTCTGAATTCAGCAGGAAGAGATGAAACATGAAGTTTAAAATATGATAAAAAGTAAGGTTTAGCAAAATAGCAAGCACTAGGATTTTAGTAAAAGTGCAGCTGAATTTAATNGAGGTAGAGGAGCTTACTTCATCTTTCACACCCCCTACTCAAATTGTAAGCCCACTGACCCATTTAAAAGGAGTTCAGAGCACATGCTTAATTAGTTTTCAGCTAATTACCATACAAAGCAGGGAATGGGAGGTGGCAATAATATGAATATGCATTTATATTGAATCTTTTACAGATAAATAGACCTTGTAATGCTTTGTGATTTGCCCTGCGTATTTGGGAGGTATTCCATGTAGGCACCCTTCTGTAGTTAATAAAAAAGCACACACTTTCTAACTTCGTTGTTAAAGAGTCTTGTCCGTCTCAAGTTGGGTGTCGACACTAGATCTACACCCATATTTTAGTAAATCAGGGAAGTGAAAGAAATCCCAATTTTCTAATCTTCCTTCAAGGTGATTTCATAAGGTTTAATGGGTAAGTATTGATAGTCTTTTAAGTATATTCATGTTAAGATTAACTTCTTACAGTCCTGTATTTTATACAAGTATTCAGCACCTGTCTTCCTCTAATTTTGATTCAATTTCTGAAAAGATATTTCATCTTTTCATCTTGCTTTATTATACAGTTCTATCAGAAGTGAGATATTCACATGGAAAATAACCCTCAAGGGGGAAATACTCCTGGGCACTGCCAGTGCCCAGTGGACATTGAAGGTTCATTTGCATGACCAGGTAATTTTAATGTCTCATTTGGGATCCAGGAGCAAGAATGGAAGATCCTTGTTTCTGAACAAAATATGCTCACTTGTAACAGGAGCCCCACCAGCAAGCACACAAACTCACCTAGCAGTGTGCAGCAGATCCTGTGAATAAATGTTTAGAGGCAAACAGTAAGAAAAAGCTGAGGGTGGGAATAAAGCCAAGCCCTTCCCCTATAGCTTCAGAAATCATCTATTCCTTTCACACACACCAGCCCTGTGCAATGAGGTGTGGGGGTACTCCCATTTTACCAGTCCGAGAGGTCTGGTGTGTGCCAGGTGAGCAGGAAATGTGTGTGCCTGATATGCTGAACTCACCAAGTGAACAGCACTGAACAAAAAGCAAGATGTGTCTTCTCTTCAGGGTATGGCTTGAAATAAAGAAATGAGCTGACACTTCATTAAAAAACCCCAAAAACAAGGTAGGGACTGCAGTCCAGGAGGGCAAGGGAACCAAAGCCCAGAAGAGATCCAGGGTTGCCGAGCTCCTCCACTCCCAGGTGGGCTGATGCTGGTCCCCACCAGCACATGTGCTGCTTGTGGGAGCGAAGAGTCAATCCCCAGTCCCTGCTTCCCTACACAGCAGGGAATAGGCGGGAATGACTCTGCAAAGCCAGGCATCGAGGATCTGATCACTGATGCTTTATTCTGACACTACGCTGTCCCTGTAAGCCAATATTAATAACACTTTCTTACCTGTGTGCCTGAAAATTAATTGTGCTAATTTCCAAGACTTCATTCTTGTCCTGTGTTCAGTTACAGTTGCTGTCATTTGGAAATTCAGCTACAAAGGAATTTTAAAGCTCTTTGGAAAACATTAATGATTGAGAAGTAGTTCTCTATTTTTAATATTTTCCTGGGGTCATAATTTAAGATAGCACAGAATGTTTTGTCTGAATCACACATGCCTGCTAATCACAGCAAAGGAAACAGATGGACTATTGAACTCTCAGATATGTAAGTTTTTAGTGCACATGAACACAACTCTCAAGTCCTTCCACGTACTCTAAAGTCTTTCAGACTTGCCTAGATCAGATAGTATTTCTAGTCTTTGGCTTTCATCTAAAGTGCATAAATGGAAGCTGAAAGCAATGACAAAAATATTTTCTTCTCTTGTACTGTTAATGTCAAGACATTGTGTTTACTATTTTTGATTCTTCCTTTCAAAACCTTACCCTTTCCATGTCATCATTTTTGTTATGTGTCTTCCTTCCAAACAATACAGCTGTGTTAGTGTAGACTTTTTCTTCTAGTTTATTAGGGTCAACAGGAACCTAATACATTCTGCTGGAACTGCTATCTTTAGATGGAATTAAAATTCAGCTGTCATTGAAGACCTTTTGGTGTTTACATCAAAGTTAACATGAAGCTGTAGAGAAAATTGTAATCCTTTTGAAATCCATGGACGTTTTACCACTGATTCCCATGGAAGCAGGATTTCACCCTCCCTGCTGTAGAAACTGTGTTCTGTCCTAGTAACCTCCTCCCCGAAGTTTAAGAGCCATGGGACAGTTACAGTATTCCCTAGGAGAGTGTGATCTACAGTGTATACTAGAAACTGGGAACAGATAAGGATGGAAGGCTCAGCTGCAGATCTGACACATAAGAAGCCAGAACCCTTTTAGAACTCAGTTTTAGGAGTACAAAGCCCTTTGTTGCTTCAGGTCCAGCTACTCATGGTCAAAGAGAAACCGGTCACCTACACGGAGAGTCTGTAGCAGCATCTCCATTTCACAAGGGGAAAATCCAGTTTAAACACCACTTTTGAAATTCAATTTCATGTGATTTGAAATCGCCCATTTCCTGTGTGATAGAGACTTTTTAATTTTATCAACTATAACATGTCTTCCTTAGGAATCTTGGATCTAGATAATACATTTTAATTATGGTCCATAAATGTTACATGGTAGATGGCAAGACTTCTGATGAGCCAGGTTATATTGAGCATGAGACCAAGGCAGAACCAAGAGCCAGTGTCATCACTGGGCTAGCTTGTTCTGGGGGTGGATTCTCTCAGAGAATGTCATTATATTTTTTACTGCATCTTCTATAAAGACTTCTTGGAATAGCAGATGTCTAGTTATCAAAATTATTCTTGAAATTTAAATAAATGTGCCATATTCTAATAATATTCATCCTTAGGCTTTGCTGGAATTAATTCTGTATTAATATTTTATTTCCTAGCAATAAAAGTCACAATTTTTTTTGCTATAAATAGAGATGAAAAGGTGGGAGTGAAAACCAACTACAGAATGTGCAGCAGCCTATGGCAGATATTATGTTTCTGAATTAAATCTCTGCATTTTAGTGGAAATTCCAAGTATATTATTGCTCAGAAAATTCAGAGAATACTGGCAGATTTAGAAATCATAATTTCTCAGAAAAAAGTTCATTACAATTTTTAAAAAATAATTTTCATAATTTCTTATCCTTTTTGTCAATAAAAAAACCTGGGTTTTGTCTTTTGGGAACAAGGAAAATCAAACCTAAACATTATTAAACTTTTTTTTTTTTTGGCAGAGTATTTCAAAATTAAAGACAAAAAGTTATTGAAGTAGAAGAATATCCCATTGGATATAAACTGTGGTTAGAAATTTTCTAACTTATTTCACTGTATATTCTCAATAGTTACAAAACTCCAACTATTTTAAAATCATTTTGCATATTTAGCGTGCTGAGATTTAACTGCTTGGTTGCTTAACAATGGTCCACAGGTTCCATAAGCAACTACACTTCTGAAAAAATAGCTTCATTTTCTGCGTTTCACTCCTTCAGGCTCCTTCTCAGCTAGCTGATGAGTGTAATAGCTGGTATTGTAATGCAATTTCAGGGGCCATGGTACAGAAAAACCTACAACAAACGTGGGGAAAAGGTCTGGGGTTAGACCAAGTCATCAGCCAAACTATTTATACAAAGGCTGCATGGGAGCAGCTCAACAGTCCTTCAAGTATTTAAGATGCACATTTTTTTTTAAATATTAAAATAACCTTATGAATATTAAAAATAACTCTGAGGGGAAAGGGGTGGAACAGAGACTTTGACTGACAAGCTAAAATGCTGGAAGATCAGGGGATTCCCCAGCCATGCCTTCCCCATCCCCCTCAGACTCACTGTCTTGAGAGGAAAAATCTACCCAATTTATTTCATTAATTTTCATAGAGAACGCAGGCTGGGTCACCAGCACAAAGCCTATATGAGATAAACAGGAAAATTATGGATGCTAGACTTACACCGAGTAATCTGTGTCAAAGCTAAGTGAAAGTTTGGAATTTGGGGACTTGGAAGAAGTAGAGAATGACAGAAATAAAATATATGGACCTGGAGATTCAGTCCTCAGATCAGGGTTTTAAAATAAGCCTAAACTAATTGAATTAGTCACTTAATTAAATTGACTGAAGAACTGAAATGAATTTCCTGCTGTAATAGATTTTATAATAGATTTTGTAATAGCTTCAGCTGAACAATTTATCTGCTCTGTTTGAGGGTTTTATGCAATTGATTGATTAGTGAACAATTTTTCAGTTTAACAGTAAATATCTGTAGTGGCTCGCATGATTTAATAGCCAAAGAATTCAGTGCTAATATACTGTGAGACCAAGAAAGACAGAAAAACTTTGTGTTTCAGTTGTTGGCAGTTGCTATGGCTGAGTTACACAAACACAGGGGCCAGCATCTCGCCAGGAACAGAGGTAGCAGTTAGACACTCATCTGTGCCAGGCACTGCAGGCTGGCTGACAAAATGTGCTTCAAAAAAACCAGAGCCCAAATTCTCTGAATTGAAAAAAAATCTCCCGATGTCATTAGGAAATCTTGAATCAGGGTTTGTTTCACTATTGCATTTCAGGCAGTGTCTCTGGTCTACCACATTTCAGAAGGCACTAATTCTTGGTAAACACTGATTTTGTTTCATCAGGACCATTTTTGTTCAGGATTCACTCTGCCTAGATTTTTAGCACAAAAAACTGCCATAAACGTAGCTTGGGTTAAATTAGTTCTGTCCTACTCGTGCACTCACTTGAAAATACATGGGCTGTATCATCTAAACCCACAGTGCCATTTAACAGCAATAATGGCTCTGCTGAGAGTTATGATCCCTCTGTCCATGACTGCTCTTATTCCTAGCAAGTTCTGAGTATTTCTTATGACTATTTCAGCAAAACTCATCCAGGAATTCATCATTCTTGCTCATATCCTGCATTGTTTGTGCTTCTCTGAAACTGCATCTGGTTTTTAAAAAGAATTCAGAAATATGTCTATGCTACTAAATTTTTTATCACTGCATATGAATACAGTAATGGTTTATTCAATTGAATCAAGAAAAAAAAGGATAAAATAAATAAATTCACAGCTATCTTGTGGGCTATTTGGGGGAATCATGACACTTTAAAAATAACTTCTCATTCAGTATCCTAGAAAAAATAAATTGATTAACCTGCAGAGAAAATAAGCCACAATAAAAGCTCTGAAAAGATACCTTTCTCTCTTGTTTGCAAAACCAAAATCACAGAACCATGAAATAGTTCAGGTTGGAAGGGGCCTTTAAAGTGCATCTGCCCAAGACCCCTGCAATGAGCAAGGACATCTTTAACTAGATCAGGAGGTTCCTAAAAGCCCCATCCAAAATAAGAGTTAAATAAGAATGAGAGGACAACTACTGTATGACATTTCTTGGTCTCATATAAACCTCAATTTTACATGCTTTGTTGTCACAGAAAACAAATGTTTAGAGGATTATGTATCAGTGGAGAAAACCGGTAATAAACTTTGGACATACGAGCAGTACCAAAATACAGCAGCTTACCTTAACAGAACTACTTCAAGAAAAGAAAATACCAGTCTGATATTACCAATGTTTTATATTCCCACAGAAAATGAGTCACTGCTCTTTCACCCACTGATCTCTCATTTTGGAAACTGCACTTTCTAACTGATTACAAATATTAAGCAGAATATACATACCAAATGCCAAAATATTTTAATAATACATCATCTTAGAAATATAAATTTATGAGTGAATTCTGACAAGTGAGAACACTCAAAAAAACTGCAAAGTTACTGAAAAAGAGGGAGAAAAATGGTCCAGAGGTTAAAGTACTGAGCTGTTATTCTGTTCTCAGCTCTGTCACAGACTTCTGGTTTGACCTTTAGCAAACAGGTTTGTCATCAGCTTTCTCGGGTGCTAAACCAGACCTCGAATGTCTCAGCTCTCCCTCTGTACAAGAAAAATTATCCTTCCCTAGAAAGCAGCTGTGATGATGTATTGTGAGATGTTTAGACACTGTGGAGATGAGCAGCGTACAAAAACAAACTATAGCAAGATACAATTTGTACTGTCAGTCACCAAAGTGTGAGGTGTTTATCAAAGTGACATTTTCATATTATTTACCCTAAAAATAGGAGACTGTTACTTTTTTCTTCAACTGTACAACTGTTATGCAGTAAGCATAGTAAACACAGATGGCTTAGAAAGCATACAGGCATGAGTAAACGTTTAAACTCTGAGTGATGGCATGCGGTGCTCAGATTCATCCTCAGACCTTTCCTTTGTTACCCGCCTGTGCTGAGGAGGAATGTGGCTCCAAGAGGGCAGCTCAGAGCAGAAGACAAGGATGGACAGACTGCAGAAGAGACTCTTTGAAGCAACTTGGTACATTTATTTATGTCTTATGTAAACCCCTGTTTATATGAAACAAATAAAATTTTGTTCTACTTAGGAAATACACCCGTGGATCTCATTGGCAAAGGGTGGTGTAAGTGCCAGCATTATGTGGGTACAAGGGTGGAGAAACAGATGAAAGAGAAACCCACTGAAAACACAGAAAACACATCCCATTGTCAGGGAGTTAAATTATCTGCAAACTGGGAAAGGATGAGACTTGCTCATCCAGCTCTTGGTTTTGCCTTAGCACTAACATATGGTGTCACCGGGGACATGACACTGACTCCAAAAGACTTTCAGATGGACCAGTTAAAGCCTTTCTTAAGGCATTTCAGAATAAACTTTCCAGGACACACACACACTCTCTTGTTGCCAAGACCTAAACCACCCTGGCTCCAAGAAGAGCATTCATGGTGCTGTGCTGAGGCTGCACCACCGAGGCCAAGAGAGCTCCATTCCCACTGATTGATGTTCTGCTCTTTCTCCTCTCATACAGAAGCCCCCATTTATGAAGTCATCCTCTCCTTTGAAATAAGGACACATTTTTTTAAGTAATCAATAGGAAACAGCCTGTATATTAGACCAGCTATGATTATCCAGTGATGAAAATATCCATGCCACAGACAAAAATGCTGCCAGGTCACATCAGAACAAATGCACATATCACACAATCCCTCTTGAGTTATATTTCTCAGGTATCAGATTTACCTCAGGAGAGAGGATGACCAATATACAACCTAAATCCACTGTTTGTACTAACTAAACTGCCATCAGCTCACAAATGGAGGGATAGTAGAGAGCTACAAAGAAAAAGATGTACAGCTATGTACAAACCCTGGCACTTAGTGGTGTTCAGTCATGTATTGGTGTAGTTCAACACATCCTATAGAAAAAAAGTAGCACCTTTTAAATCCACTGCAGTTCAGTAACGATAATTTGAGCCCTGGATCAATGGTGTCCTTGGAAAAGGTATCCATCTTACACTATGACTTCAGTTGTAATGTTTCAGAATGCTATTAAAATTAATTAATTTTTAAAATAACCTAATTTGTCCCCTGATTTGCAGACATTGCCAAGTACAGCATCTCTCGTGTCATTCCCCATATGCACATTCTGAGTTTAAAAAACACTTGAGAAGCGTTATAAAAAGGCCCGCAGACCTTTCTTTCATATTGCATTTATTCTGCATCTTCTCAAGGCAAAACCAAGCTCATGTTCTTTAACAGATGGGGTGCACTGTGTTAATTTTGATAGAGCAAATAGAGCCAGACAGACAAAGATGTAAACATGTACAAGTACTAACCAAGGTTCAGAGGAATGAGTGCAGACACCTTGATATGAGCACCATAGCAACAGCCTCCAGTAAATCTTTTTAACCCTCTCTTAAAGATGTAAAGGAGGAGAAGAAAACTCTTAAACCATTTGAAAAGTGAAAGTCGAAGTGAAATTAAATTTAACAATTTCATTTACCTCTTTCCCTGTGCCTGTACAGAGGAACTCTTTTAAATGAAAAATACATTTATTTGTCAGCCTTTTCAACATCATTAAAGGATTTAGCTGTGTCTTTTGGAAAAAGAGAGGAACTAGAATTATCACTGCTCTTTGAGGCTGTTTTTGCTCCCCAAAGGACAAAATGGGAGCAGA